>JAUZND010004655.1:0-11590 GCA_034780555.1 Coelogynopora nodosa
AATTAAAGTAGTTTTTTGCTTCTCCTGAACAAAATTGAAATGGCGCTTAGGCCACTTAGACCTTGTAGCAGCGATATGTAGTTTTGCCCACGGGGGTCTCTAAGGCGACCCCCGTCAAAAGTACCCACGGTCCAAACTGCCTATAGGCAATACGGACTACCTAGTCCAAATTGCCCAGGCAAAATGGACTCCAGGGGTACATTTTGCCTCGCGGTTTGTCAAATAATGATGTCACAATTAATTATACTACATTAGTCTTTCAATATTTTCCTAATCGATTTAACTTTAAAAATTGTTAAATAAAATTCTAAGTACACCATTTTAAACTTTAACTCTAAATTTGAAAATCATTTTTATTGTGAGATTATTATTATATTTAGATACAAGTATTTGATAACCTTCTCGCTGCAAGAACATCTTGATGTTGGAAGCATCTTATATAAGCAATGCAATGCGATAATATATATATATATATCATGAGAGTTGAGTAGGTCAAAAAAACCCTCGTATTGAATTTTACAGAATGGATCATTTTCTAATTGGTTTTTTCCTTTTTGAAAATATCTCTCTAAATATTTCATCTGTTTATATGTTTTCATCTGGTCTTCATCTGGTGTTTACTATAAACCATCGTGTCAAAATCAAACCTATAAGGGATGAAAGTGTGACTCACAGCCAACACTAATTAATTTTTCAAGATTCATTAGCAAACATGGTCATATATAATGTACATATATATATAGGTTTTCCCTATTTATATATCTATAAATGATGAAATTGATTGATGTTTTATTGTAAAATTATTTATGGAATTATTTCATTCTATGTTATAGTATTGATTAAAAGACTACCATGTTGAATTCACAAACTGTATATGAATAATTTGTTATTCTAATATTGTTCGTAATTGTAAATTTTTATTATTATTATTAACAAAACATAATTTTCATATTGTTATATTACATCCAGTTAATTTTTTTCATTAACAACTTCATAACTATATTTTAAAAAATACAATAATAAAATTAAATAAATAATAAAAAAAAAAAATTTTAAATTGTATTATTACAAACAAATGTATAATGTCGTCTTGATAACTATTGTATGTCAAGTCGAAATATATTTATCTTTTCATTTTTTGAAAAATATTATGTACGTGTAGATATTTTTTATCACGTAGAATTAAAAAAATATATTTTACGGATTATGTTCAAAGGATGTAAAAAAATATTGAAGGTTGGGTGTCAACAAAACCCTACACTCCAAAAAAAATAGATTTGGAAGTTTGATAATCCTTATATTACCAACCTACAATATAATATACAACAAAAGACATTGTATCTATTGCAACCGCTACTATCAGGACTAATTTATATTTAATTGTACTAATTCCGCATGTAATCTGTTAAAACGATCACACAGAAAATATGCTTTTGCAATCGATAAATAATTATTTTTATTTTTCACCTATTATTATTTATGTATATTAATGTATACTTAACTGTAATGTAACAGAATCTGTTTAAATAACCACTCAGAGACGGATCAAGGGCCCTGATTCTAGAGCAGTGACTTCATGGAGTCATGAAGCGTTTTCACCAAATAACTCTTACAAAATATGCCATGTCTGGGACTCGAACCCACTACCTCTGGATCGTGAGTTGAACCTTCAACCACTCAGCCACAGTCACTCAACATGAATAACTAGCTATAATATAGGCCTGCTAAATTAATATAGGCAATGTAAGGTGAATATACACAATAGGTGACAATCTAGATTGCAACATATTATCATATAAATTGACCCCGAAATGTAGCGCCAACTGAGCTTTCCGATCGTACACGGATCATTATGATGCTAAACTTAAATGTATGTATTTAACATCACTGTTTTAATATTTTTTTAATGGAACCTACTTCTTTTGAGAATATGGACTACGTTATCCCCGACTTAGATGGATGACAATGACGACACTAGTGTTAAATACACGTTAATATCTAACAGAAAAAAAGGCAGAATTATGTTATTTATCCAACTAATTAATTGTAATAAAAAATCACCATTCTTCAAGCAGAATCTCTTAAAATTAGTCGGCATTAGATAATATATCCACAACAGTTTATCCACATATTCTTCAATCAATTCCTAAAAAAGAAAAAGTTTATTAGACGTTGATTACAACAATTGAAACAAAAAAGTCAGACATTGTGTTGGCTGTTTGATATACATATAACTATTGTATTGACCGCATTCGAAAATCAATTCGCAATCATTAGAATTCATCACATACATCTGTGGTGTGTCTTGGAATCAATATTCACCAATATTATATATTTCCAGTATATGAATGAACGGAAGACAAAGATGGGTTAATAAGTGACTTGTTATTTATTGAGGGCAACAATTTGATGAGCAGCATTTTGTCGGAAGCCCCCCAACCTCTAGACTATAGCCTACTTCCATGTTAATCTTTACCCGACCACGATTTAACATTAGTAAAATGATGTTAACATCATTCCTGTCATGTTCTCTTGGTATATTGAGTTCAATAAGGTGCTGATGAGATATATATGTATATATATATATTGAGACAGAGAGAGAGAGGGAGAGACAGAGAGAGAGGGGGTAGAGAGATAGTGAGAGAGAGAGGGGGTAGAGAGATAGTGAGATAGTTAGTTACGTAGAGTGAGATGGGGAATAGAAGAGAGCAGGACTTATCAGGATAAAAAAATCCAATTTCCTACATTCGTTTCCATTGACCGTATACATACACATATATATAGTTGTCACGTAGGGAACTTTGGTAACACTTTTCGGAATTCTAATGACAATTAGACGAGGCGCGCAGCTTCAGGAAGCTGTCGCCAGGTTATCAAGACCGAGGACAATTGCCATTAATCACCAGGTCCACGTGTCCCATATACGCATAGCAACATATTGTACACTGCCTATTTACCGGTTGTTTATAGCTGCCATAAATATAAGTTTATAATTTTTATATTATTAATTTTTTTCTGGCTCGCAATGTCTTCGACAGAGTAACCTAAGAAGATGGTTCTCCATCCATATAAGAACGAATGCCGAGGAGGATAGAAAAGAATATTACTTTTATAAACGTTTTTATGCAATAGAAAATTTGAGAAGATATAATACTAATAAAAGTAATAAGCTATAAAAAATATAAAGCTATATACGTGATAAACTTAGCCTTACTTGGGCGAATTTTTCTTAAACAAAATATAGGCATTGTTTTTATTATAATTATGTTTTTTTAAATAAATAAAATTCATTTTTATAGAGTAAGCTACGTTTTTTCGATCAATATTTAAATTTAGTACAATTCACTAATTCATTAATAGAATTAAGCACCGTACTTTTGTAAAAAGTAAAAAGTTTACAAAATATTTGTATTTTATTAGATTAAGTCGACTTGTTCAGGTTTAAATTTAAGAATACTCAATGTTAATAATCTTCACATTATAAAATTCAGGCAAAAATCAATATTTATTGATAAAATAACTTTCTTTCAATTTTAGCTTTATCTTTGAAATTATGTACATACTTAGTATATTAAATTAGAATTTAAGTAAAAAACACAAGCAAAACAGATAAACTGTGTTTTTATCAATTTGGTTCTGATGAATAATAATTAATTTAAATCTAATGGATATCGTCAAAATGTGTTTATCATTTGTTTCGATAATTGTTTTTAAAAAGTAATTTGATTGTTGCGTTTATACATATATATATATATATATGCTTTTACGTCTAATGCACAATGTTTAGGTAGAACTGAACAATGTGTTTAGCACCTTTGATCTTTCAATCATAATCATATTCGGTGTGTAATTATACAGATAACTTGTAGTTGAACAACGTAAAATTGTTGATATAACAACGAGTTATTTATGGTATTTTATAACATTGCCTTAAAAGCTGCAATTGCGATGATAAATAATTGTATTTGCTTTTGCAATGGTACATAGTATAATATATATAGTGAATGACTATTTAAATGAATATTAAACTATCAAAAAGAGATACGTAACTCTTATGAAAAACTATAATTTTATAATTTTATGTTTGAGAATTTTTTAATTTACCAAAATAATTTAATTTATATAGTGTTTATTCCAATTACTCTAATAGGTAGTGTGCACTGTGAATAAAACTATGTAAGTGTAATTATATACATATACATGTATATACTTTATATAATTTGTTAAATAATTCTTTGAATAAAATGTTGTAAACACTAAATTTGACATTTTTTGTATAGAAATATAGATAGGTCTATACTTCAAATATGTATTTTTATAACGCTCTTTTAACTAAGAAATAATTATTATTTGTTTTAAGTCATGTACTTTCTGATTACCGATGTATATTTCAATATTTGAATCGTGCATCAACAGTAATCAGGAAATACATCAATTAAAACAATAATTTATTAATTAAATCAACAATATCAACTAATAATATGAAATCTAAGTGAAACTAGCGTTGACTCTTACCACAAGATCCCTGGCTGATGGTATTCGACAAAGGAGGCGCGCTTGTCGTCCACTTTTCACACGGAAGACCGTCTGCAGAGACTTGTCGAAAATAGGCCCTGGTCAAGTATAGATCAATAAAGAAATATATTTTTAAATCCTGGTCGGACCAGTGCCGGCTGTGGTTGTAACGTGTAGACGCTCCTCTTTGGCGCCTACAAGGAGGGCCTTTTTAGGTACCGGTATTGTATATTGTCACCAAAAATGTTAACATTTTATCACAAAATTAAGATTGGCCAATTAGAAAAGTTGCTCTTTTCGTATAATTCAAGTAATTAATTTTTTAGATTTTGAACTTGAACAGAGCATTACTACAACCAAAAACAGAAAAAAAGAAAAAGAGATTACTTGGAGAAAGGTTCATCAGGGGCATCCATCAATAAAAAGGGGTCAAGAATCACAAATACTGGATAAAATTCGACATAAGTGATTGAAATTACCTCCTTCCAGAAATCTAGTATATTTTGCATTTTTGTTACTTTGTCAAAACTTGCATTTAAAGTTTATAATTAATATTTAAAAATAATTAAACTATTATATTTATTCAGAGCCACATTACCCAAACCACAATATTTATTAAACAATAGTACAATTGCAACATGTTTATCCAAACATATATATGTAGCCTATAAGTATGAAACAAAATTAAACATTTTTCTTTCCTTTGCTCTCCTATATCTGTCCAGGAAATAATATGCCATCTATCTATTTCGGACGGAAACATTGTCCAGGTGTCTCGATTTTACAAAAGAACTGTGAAAATTAAGAGATCATCAATACATTTTAAATTGGAATGATAAAAGTTTAGCGTTTTACGTTTATAAAAAGGTGGAGTACAAGATGGAACATGGTTTCACAAATAGGGGAAGTATTTTTGGTGACAGATTTTTTGGTATTTATATGTATCTGTTATCATAAAATCATTGTCTCTTATGCATATGCGTCTCAAAATTTTTATTTATCATCAATGTATACTATTTTAATAATTAAATTGACTTATTTTGAGTTATAATTATACTAAAAGTTTTTTTTTTTTAATTTTAAGGAGAAAATGCGTCAACTCATTTGCCTAATGTAATAATTGAAACACTGACTAACATACATAATTATTGACTATTTATTGTCAATGAAAGTTAAGTTTTTTTTAAAAAAATATCGCAATAACTCACGTATTTAGTGAAAAGGCAATGAAACAGGAAATTTTCAAATCCTTCTTTCGAATTTAGAGAGATAAAGGAAGGAAGGATGATTGTAACTGTGCAGTCAAAGTAAATAAAAAAATTGCATTGTGTTCTTTTTTTAGAAAGCACAGAATGTAGTTTTATTAAAACTAATTACTATAAAGTGTTATACAATATTAGACAACTATAATAAGTGCGATTAATGGACGTATATGATTACGTTGTAAGATCATGGAACGGTTAACGTTCATTCATTTACATATGTTGTACACTTATCAACCAAACTGATACATAGTCTTTTTGAAGTGAAAAAATTAAAGAAAATCTAAAAAGGAAAATATAGAGAGAGAACAAGTCTGTGCATGTGTGTAGGTGTGGGAGAAAGAGAGAAAAGGGAGGAATGTACATTGAGCGCGCCAATTTGGGACTTTATTAATTCAGTTATAAATTATATGTCTTAGTTATGTGAGAAAGTTTTTCACTCCAAAGAAGACTGTCACACGCAACGTAATAGTAGATGGCAAATATGTACAGTTGGCGAATATTGCATACTGTTATGTTATACACAACTGTATATTTATATGTATACGTAAGATATGTGAGATATATTGTAGCCTATATATATACATATAAGCGAAGATGTGAGTATGAACTGGCTTTAATTAGAGGTTTGTGTTTTAGGAAAGTAAAGTAGCGAATTTTTCAACTCAACCAATTTTGGCCGCATAAATTGGATTAATGTTGTGGTTTGTAAATATCGACAGAGAATAATCACTTGTTTCTCTTTCACTTGTTTGTTTTTGTTTACATGAGTTTTTTAAAAATTAATTACAGCCTCCCTATATAGTTCAGGTGAATGGAAATAGACCTACGTGTATAAGTTTCATCAACATAATTCAATTATGTCACTTATGAATACAAAATAACCTAAAAAACCTAAATAAATGTAACTTAAATAAAAATATGAATTAAATTAAATTTTATTTAATTAATTAAATAAAGCTACCAAAAATATTAAAAATAATGTAGAGTTTTTATACAATATTTGTATGTGTTTATATTATTTCCAATATTGTTCAATATGTTGCTCCTAATTGGAATGCACTTACAAAGTAGTTTTAAAAGCAACACTATTTTCAATATAAGTTTAGAGCCCTCTAAGGGCTTTTTTACACCTTCTAGGCCGGTCGTACTATGCAGCTGTCACTCCCAATACTCAATTCATATATAACACCTATGTTTGATATTGAAATGTCAATTTTATGTGATTATTTGTATATAAAAACAGAATGAAAAGGCGGCACTTTAAAATCAAAAACATTTGATTTCACAAATAATGTTGTTTTTATCAGTCTACGTATAGAAGATTATGTATAATAGGGGTAGTGGAAGGGGGGACAGGGGATAGTACGGTAACTTTTTTTTAGTAAGTTTTATGTATTCATTTTTATTATTAAAATTTTAAGATTTGGGATTTTAGACTATATTTAAATGTGATTATATTCCAAAACATTTTATATTTTACATTAAACAAATTGTGCTATTTCTTTATTGAATCTATATATAAAATACATTAAAAAGTATAAACTATTTAGAAAATCACATTTTCCTATATTCGATATATTCAATATTTCTATATATATAGTAAATTTAGCGCTAAAATAAGTTGTTCAGTCATTTTTTACAAAAACACATTTTGCAATAAAATTTCAATAGTTAAATGTTTAACACTACATGGGTATTGGACATTACAAGAAAATTATTTGTAATAATAATTATTATTATGAATGTCAAATTTTAACATAAGAATATAACATTTTAACAAAAGAATATAACATATGTAATTACTGACTTTAGGATGGACAATTATTGATGAATGGTGTCATAGGCGTTACCACTAAAAAACATTTTTTTGAGAATATTAAATGCTTCCATGTGTGCAACGTATTGAAAATGTTCAAATTAATTAGGGGAATAGTTTTTTTATTTAAAATAGATTAAGAAAGGTGTGATATTATTGTAGCTTTGCTGCATCGATTTAAATTAATTAATGCAAATGAAAACCTTAACGTATATTTGAAACAGATGATTGAAAATGTATTTAACTTTCCCAGAAAGTGAAAAATATTATATAAAGTTTATTAAATGTATGCATAATATGTGTATAATAACATAATAATATTATGTAAATAATACAGGCAAACCTTGATAAAGTAATGGCATGTATTTATGCAGTTTATTATCTAGATAAAAGATAACATTAAATTTATCGAGATTTTTACCAAATGCAGTTTTATTTTTAAATGCCGCAAATGTGTATATTACAAAACAAACTTAACTTTTAATATACGATACGGCAATATGAAATATTTAAAGAAATTATTTATTTTAACATATACATATATATACATATTTATATTCTGTCATATGAAAGTGAGTTGTGTGTCGTACATATTTTTGTTATAGATATGTATTACAATCATGTTCCAGTCGGTAATAACTGCTCAATTCCAGAGATTCCAAAAGGAAAAATCATTAACTATTTTAAAGCTGCTGAGCATCAGGAAGCAATCTATAGTAAGTTTTGTGTTGTTGGTCATTTAGTTGGAACCTTTAGAAATACTGGTTAACAAATTATAAACATGTTTTTGTTATAATTTCAAATAAAATTATATCATTATTGCCAAAATTTTCCATAGTGTCATTTTCTATAAATAAATACATCATTTAATTTAGTCAGACCTGCCTCTGTCTAGCTATGGGAAATCTTTTTTATAAATAGCATAGGTATTAAATACTTATGATTAGAAAAGCAATATATAGTATTTATATATATATATATATTATATAAACTAGGAAGTAACAATACAATAGATATTATAAATAAATCTTCGTTTTATGTAAGTTATGCCGCAGTAAATCGGTCGTAATTGAGAGGGGCCGTAAATATGACCATTCCAATATAATATATTTATTGTTGAAGTCTTGCGTATATTACAAAAGTAAAGTAGTTAAATAGTAAAGTTTATCCTACATTGTTTAAAGTCCGAAGCTAAACTGTCAAAGAGCTACAGGCAAAGGAAGTGTATAGGTACCTAAACTGTCAAAGAGCTACAGGCAAAGGAAGTGTATAGGTACCTAAAAAAAGATTGCAAATTGTAATTGTTGCAACCTTTCAGAAAAGTTTTAACTACATTTATACATTAATGTATAAGTTACATATATACTACTCGACTTCAGCTAACTCTACATTTAATACAGCAACTGTGTTGATTAATAGTATTTAAGCTAATGAATGTATTCGAATGTTGTGTGATATGTTGTGTGACGCCTACTCCCCTAAGAAAAAGTTATTTTATAAATATATATATATATATACAATTACCCCACATAATCTTAACAGCATAGGTATATTACAATCTGACTGAATTTAAAGACAATGATAATTATTTTCGAAAACCTTTTTTTATATCAATGCATCATAGTCGTCTTATTTTCAACTCAATAAATCGTAATTGGATGTTAAGGTAGACAGTTTGATAACTATCAGATTAGCATGAAAGGTTACTTCAAATTCAAGTAAATATGCAAAAAATGTAAAATTCTACATACATTCTTCTCGGTAAAAAACAGTAAACGCGTAGCCTATATGTCTCTATCTATCGTATACGTTACGATGCATTGACCGCATTCGTCCTCTTTGATTCCTTTTGACAGTGAACAATTTGAAATGTACGCTCCGTATAATTTGTACATGAGCAAGTCTGGCTCAATGTGACACACTAGACGTGCAGAATAAAGTCAGTGGGGATTATGTTCGGTTTTTTGTTGTTCTTGAGTGGTTGAAAAACAATCTTCTTTTCCACAAGTTGAAAATAAAACATACAACTAAAAATAGTCAAGCATTCAAATCGAGCAGCAAAAATTTTTACTTCTATTTGTTCTCGTCTTCATGAATAAAAGTCTGTGTTTTTAATTAGGCTTGCAACTTAAGGATCTTGTTTCGCGCTGATTTATACTTTGAAATAATGTTGTTCGTCTTTTTGGGACATTAATTTTTATTAACT
The DNA here is from genome assembly GCA_034780555.1 of Coelogynopora nodosa. Lineage (NCBI taxonomy): Eukaryota > Metazoa > Platyhelminthes > Proseriata > Coelogynoporidae > Coelogynopora > Coelogynopora nodosa. The sequence continues at coordinate 9,803 of JAUZND010004655.1, forward strand.
ATAAATAAGAAAAGTTATGTCGTCAGTTATGGTGCAAACCTATACTTAAAAAAGACTTGGATATTTCGGCAATAAATAAAACGGGTATAATGAACATTGGAAATGCATATTTATTTAACAATAATAAGGTTAGATAGGCCCCCTACATTTATGACGTATATATAACTAGGGATAAATGAATGCATTATGACGTTAGTGTCTCATTTGTTATAACTGTTTCTTTCTGACGGTCTATATATGTTCCTTTCTGACAGTCAATATGTTCCTTTCTGACAGTCAATATGTTCCTTTCTGACAGTCTATATGTTCCTTTCTGACAGTCTATATGTTCCTTTCTGACAGCCAATATGTTCCTTTCTGACAGTCAATATGTTCCTTTCTGACAGTCTATATGTCCCTTTCTGACAGTGTATATGTTCCTTTCTGACAGTCTATATGTCCCTTTCTGACAGTCTATATGTTCCTTTCTGACAGTCCATATGTCCCTTTCTGACAGTCTATATGTTCCTTTCTGACAACCAATATGTTCCTTTCTGACAGCCAATATGTTCCTTTCTGACAGTCGATATGTTCCTTTCTGACAGCCAATATGTTCCTTTCTGACAGTCAATATGTTCCTTCCTGACAGCCAATATGTTCCTTTCTGACAGTTTATATGTACCTTTCTGACAGCCAATATGTTCCTTCCTGAGAGCCAATATGTTCCTTTCTGACAGCCAATATGTTCCTTTCTGACAGTCTATATGTTCCTTTCTGACAGTCTATATTTTCCTTTCTGACAGCCAATATGTTCCTTTCTGACAGTCTATATGTTCCTTTTTGACAGTCTATATGTTCCTTTCTGACAGTCAATATGTTCCTTTCTGACAGCCAATATGTTCCTTTCTGACAGTCTATATTTTCCTTTCTGAGCGCCTATATGTTTCTTTCTGACAGCCTATATGTTCCTTTCTGACAGTCTATATGTTCCTTTCTGACAGCCTATATGTTCCTTTCTGACAGCCAATATGTTCCTTCCTGACAGTCTATATGTTCCTTTCTGACAGGCAATATGTTCCTTTCTGACAGGCAATATGTTCCTTTCTGAAAGTGTAGATAGATAGAAACGCTTCTACAAAGAGATATTTACTTAATTTCATTTCCACAAATTGATCACTACAGTGAAATATTTATTTGACGTCCATATATTGTACTTCAAACGTTATACAAATGTTGTTACGAATAAAAATTACCGCACATCTTTTTTGTTCAAAGAGAAACATAGAGAATGAGAATTGAAGTGAACTTTTGTTAATCACGTTTTGAATAGATCCAATTTTTGAGTGCAAAGAACAAACAGCTATATAGTAATAGGTCAAAACGTGGTCAAAACGCGACCATGCCAACCAAAAAATTAAGTCACAATAATCTAAACAAATGCTTAAATATATGATTCACCACGATGACTTTGTGCATGTATTGACCATCACAGTGAAATTGAAAAATGTAATAACAATAAAAAACGGCATCAGGTAAGGCGGCTTGCTTATGTGCCGAAAACCAGGCAATACATTATTTTGCTGATTTATTTTTCTTTTTTTAAACTTTTTTACTTTGAGAAAACAATTTTTATGTTATTATAAAACCTAATGTGAAGAAAACATTCAAGTTGAACGCATTTTAATATATACAGGGTGAATTTTAAGTAACGCCTGATTTTTAATAATAAAAGATTTATAGAATAATAATTTTTTTATTAGCATGATGAATTAGAACAGAATGAACAATAAACAAAGTACAATATTCAGT
>JAUZND010004656.1:0-11589 GCA_034780555.1 Coelogynopora nodosa
TTAGTATTATATATTTAAATGTTTAATTCTTGTAATTGGTCATGACCTTCCTTGCAAGATCGTGTAAGGCTTTGTTTTTAATTGCAAGATTGTAAAATAACTTGTCTACTCTTGCAAGATTCCACACAAGATCCCATGTCAAATCTTGCAAGTACTTGCTTAATCTTGCAAGTACTTGTTTAATCTTGCAAGTACTTGCTTAATCTTGCAAAACTCTTGCAAGATTAGACAAGATTGGTCGACTAGTGGGCCCCCTCCACGTCCAAAGGGTTAAATGTTATTATTTTGTAAAAAAAAATTCTTAATAAACTAAAACAATGCCTGCATTTTTAAATGTTTTTGTTGATAGAAAAAATGTATTTAAAAAAATAGTATTATATTTACCTATTTAGATGTTTGTCGTTTGTGGTACTAATATTGTTTAACCCTTCAATCGTACATGGAGGTTTGGTATGACAATTTTTTCAAATAAATTAAATTTTTAATTGAACTATATAACGTATGTCCCTAATTTGTTTTAATAAGTGGCTAAAATACTTGTATCTAACTATAACATATAATTTCGAATATTTTTACATTCCAGAAAAAATTGTGTTATTATTGATCTATTTTATACCCCTACACCTTTGGCGAAAATTTATTTTAAAAAATTACGAATTCTTACAGGTGCTCTGTGTTATTAAATATGACACATTGTAACAATTCTCACAACTTACTTTAAGGATTTTTTTATGACATAATACGATTTATGACAAGAGAAGTAAGTCCTATTTTTTAACACGAATTCTTACATAATTTCCGAATCACTATTTTATGACTAATTGTCTGAATTCTGACAAAAGTGAATCTTACCAATTTTTACTATAGAATTTGGTTGTATTTACTAATTTAATAGTTGAATTTTTTATGTATGATAATTAACAAATTAAATAAAACTACGAATATTTCATGAGGCATTCTAGAACAGAGAACAAATTCTAACTGTATACAAATATACCCCAGCATGTGTTTCATACTATTTAATTTATTATTTATCATTAAAAAATATACACACATATTTAGAACAATGTATTAAAAACAACAATAAATGGCTACAACAAATATTATATTTGATAATAAAAATATAACAATTATTGCTAAATCATAATATAATTTTTTTGTTGTTGATAATAATTGACATGTAACAATGAATTAATTATATGTGTATAAACCTGATGTGTTTACATTATATGTTATATAATAAGGTATAATAAAATAATTATTTTAATTATCAGAATGTATGTGCCAGTTCAAGGAATCAAAATAGAAGCTAGAAAAAGTCATGAAATTTCAAAAGTTGACGTGAAACAATTTTAGAACTACACAACATTAGATGTGTGTAGGGTCAATAAAGACCCCCAAACTACGACTAACCGTTAATAGTGCATTTTTATTAGAATAATTTTATATTCTAAATGACATTTTGGTATTTCTAACTGAAATATAATATAAATTTTGTACATAAAATGTATTTGTTATTAATATTCATCTTCATTGACATTCCTGAAACTTACTAAATCGCCAACAGCGACAAAACGCATTAAGGTTGAGGGAGCGGTATTAGCTACTTCTTCTCAAAATGCCACAGAATCACAAATAATTTCTTTTTAAAAGTTAGCAGATCGTGAATAATATATGATTAAATATGTTGCAATAGATCCAGTATTTTCTTATCAATATGACACTTAGTGTTTTCTGAGAAGCTTTATATAATGTTTATTATCTTATTTTATGTAGTATTGACTTACTTTCCTTTTATATTCTATTTTTCTCTTGTCTATAATAGTATTGGCGGTGTCTAAACATTTCTCATCTTTACGAAGAAAATAGTCCTCGCTAAACTATAAATGTGTTTAATTTTTATTTTAGGTGTCAAATGATTCTTCATCTGAAGTGAGTTAAATTTACTATTTTTAATAAGACTCATCTTGAATATAATTCTATTGTAAATATTTGCAACTACCTTCCCAAAGATGTAACTACTATTATTCATTTTGATAGCAAAATTAAGCACCTACAACTATTTCCATTCTGCTGTGTTTTTAAATATATTTTTTTGTATACTGTAAATCTATCGGCTATACTCTCTGTATTGGGGAGTTATAAATAATTATTTGCATTGTATTGCAGTTTCTTAGCTTTTATTATTTTTCAATAATAAAAATATACCAATATAAATACTTATACTATATGTTTATATTAATCTCATTTCAGCTTGAATTGAAATTTTTGGATGCGTTTCGAAACCATTTTTTATCAATAAACACCCAAACGTGAGGCAGATTAGCAACTTCGCTCGCGCATGCTCAATAACTACTCTATATAATTGAGTGCCTAAAGATCATTAAACGCTTATTGAGCCCATAGAAATATAAGTTAAAGGTAGAAGCAACTTCAAGGGAAATCCGAACAGTAATAACATTTGATTATGTTTTATGGATATCTAGATATTTTATTATTTTTTTCAAAATTTGAAATAATTATTTTTTATCTTTTTCTTATAATAATGTTTACTTTTTTACATAAATGCGAGTGATTTATTTACCATTTCATCTCAAAATTTAGATATTGAAGCTGTGTTAGATAGCGGAACAAATTATAATGCCCATCTACGGATTTTCTTTGAAGTTGCACTGAAATCACTATTTTTTAAATAGCATTGCCGCTTCTATGTTACTTATATTTCTATGATTAAGCAGCTGTCCATTGTAATTTTAAAATACCATGACACAGTGAATGAACTTTTGACGAGGTATTGCGTTATTGTCATACATTGCTTTCACATTGTGCTGACTTTTCGCAGTCACTCGGAATTATTTTCTTTATGGTACATACAATCCATCCAAGTTGTTATATAATTTTCTAGTTAATGTTTTCAATAATTATATTAATAATCTTATGGAAGAAAAATGTGAACATTTATTTTAGGAATTATTTTCTTTATGGTACATACAATCCATCCAGGTTGTTATATCATTTTCTAGTTAATGTTTTCAATAATTATATTAATAATCTTATGGAAGAAAAATGTGAACAATCGGTGATTTGGTTAATTTACCATCATATTCATTCTTAGTCATTTAAAAAAAATGTACATTTAAATTGTTTAATACAATATAAATAATGGGTTAATATTATTTTAATTTTATTAATATTAATAAGTCAATAATGAGTTGATTAATCATAGAATAGTGAGCTGTATGTATGTACAGACTTCCTTAAATGCACTGTCGTCTTCTAAATGGTTACAAAACTTCGATTACCGTATTTTATTATTTTCCCATTTCAAAATTAACGAACATCATTTTTTCCGATAAATTTATTATATACATAGCTACACGTATTTGCATTTTGTATATAGTACATACTTATATTATGGTCATTAACCCTTAGTGCGTGAAGGGGAGTTTGCCAATTTTCCAAATTTTTTCCAAATAGTAGTAAAGGGGTGACGGAGGGGGGGGGGGGGGTTAAAAAATATTTATACCCCCTAAAAATATATACATATTATTAAAAGTATAAATAGACAAGTTTTTGCAGCTTAAATTCATTCTGCTTTCTGTGCGTTCTGCCATTTCAGTCTATTTATTTTATATTTTGCTTTAATTTAATATTATTATTTAAAAACATTATAATGAAATTTAACAAAACACACGCAAACCAATTCAACCTTTTTATGACCCTTTGCCTCGCTTGGACGGATGCTACAGGGGTTTGTAACAAAATATTAATGTCAACGAGAAGTTCAACCGGAAATATTTAAACCACAAAAGCTAAAGACGACTGTAAAACATGCTTGAAGAAGCATCTGAAAAGAACAATATATGGTCCGATTTGTAACATATTTGTATTAAATTACTCAAAAGTGATTGTTTTGAAAAAAAAGTATATTATACAAAGGTACAACATCAGCCATGCATGCCACAATTTTATTTTAGAACAAATGGCAGCCCTTTGCGAAAGTCAACTTTAATTGTTACACCCCTACTTAATTTAAGTAGAATTGTTATTTAACATTAATAATAACAGTATTTTAAGTAACCCTTAATGTTATTTATATCTTATTTTATCTTAATTATTAAATGTCATATAGATTTTACATATATTTAAAAAAATATTATATTAATATACTATTTATATATATATATATATATATATATATATATATATATATATGCACATTAATTTAATTGTTTATTAAATTCATATATGTACATAATACAATAAAATGTCTTTTATTCTTACCAAATCTTTTTTTAGATCAATAATCATAGAGTTTTTTTTCTTTTTTCATTATCAATCCACTTGTTAAATATAATGAATGTTTAAAAAGTAAATCGTCATTTCTGATTAAATCGTATAACTATTTCTGCACTGTTAAAATAAAGCACATTAAAAAACCTTGCCCAGCAAAGTTATGTTATATAATCTAATTAGTCACAAGTTAATATACGGAGTAAAAGAAATATTGGAAATAAACTAGACCTTTTATTAGTTGCACACAAACCGTTTTATACCGCTGTGTGAAATGTGTATACGTGAATATTTTGAAATATTAACTTTAGTTTAAGCATCTAAAAAATCCAAGAGGCGTGAAAGGTTAACATTTTTGGAAGAACATAAAAGTAACATATCTTTATCTGTTTCAAAACAAAGTGACAACTTTTATTTAACGAACTTTTATTAATAAAGTGGATTTTAATAAATCTATAATCCCTGCGATTGAAAAATATTGTTGACAATTAATATTATAATACCAACTACGTTAAATTTAAATATTGATTTAATCCCTGCGATTCAAATTGTTAATAACGATTTTTCAATTAATATAATATTTCAAATCAATAGGGAAAGTTTCAATTCATATGCGTAGCGTATGAATTGAAAAGGAACATTTTAAACAACTTTAGACACATATACATTTCAATAAACTTATTTCCTTCATACTTATCCTAACTGGTTTCTTACGGTCTACAAACTGATACTAAATACATAATGATATATGGTTGCTTGATAAAGTTTATTATTAGCGCTTAATTAGGGCTTAATTTTAACATATTTACCGTGTTTTTTTATGTATAGTTTGTTCCGTTTTTAAGTTACCGTTTTGTTTAAAATCTATTGAATTCAATGTTTTAAATTATTGCTATACTATTCAGTTTTTTACGGGATATTTAAAGATAGTAAATTCTACAGAAAAATTATTTTGATAAAGGGCAACTATAACACCAAAAGCGGAACATGTTTTAGCCTAAATATAAAATTATTAATATATGTTAAAAATTGTTAGCTTATAATATTCGTCTCTTCACGGGCTATTAAAAGATATGAATTTTCAACAGTTTATAATTTATAAAAGAGGAACGTTCGAACTTAAAACGGATTTTTGTTATGATCTTTCTTATTTCTGGGAATTAAAATTAATAATATCAATGAGTAAAGTTTCAAAAACGGAATATTGTGAACTACTTTAGACACATATAAATTACAATAAACTTATTCCTTACATACTTATTCTGACCAGTATTTTACGCTCTACAAAGTGGTACCAAACACATAATGATAGATTGTTGAAAAAGTTTATTATTAGCGTTTTTAAAATAGTTTAATTTTAACATATTTTCCATGTTTTATAGGTATGGTTTGTTACGATTTTAAGATACCGTTTTGTTTAAAAAGTTATTGAATTCAATGTTGAAAATTAATACAATATTTTGATAAAGGGCAAGCTTTTCATTTTCAAATCAATAGGGGAAGTTTCAATTCAAAGATAAGTTATATAAATATGTTCCGCTTTATATGCGATGGTTCCCCTTTTATAAGTTTTTATGAGCTGTTGAAAAATAGTAGCCCGCAAAAAGATGAATATTATATGCTAACAATTTTTAATTGTTTCTAATTCCATATATTAATTGTTACCGATTATTATGAACAAATAAACATTAAGTGTTTTGAATTCCATAAATAAATTGTTACCATTTTCTTTTGAACAAATAAATATTAACACATAATGAGAAGCCCATATTTAGGCTAAAACATATTACGCTTTTAGCGTTATAGTTGCTCTTTATCAAAATATTTTACAGTATAATTTACTATCTGTAAATAGCCCGTAAAAAACTAAAAAATTTAACAGAAATAATTTTTAATATTTTGACATGCCAGAATTCTTGTATCGATATACGTCATATTTTGTATATATTATAATATGTGCATATAGGTGTACCCAGAAATTATTGAGTCTAAACTCAACTTTTGATATTTTCGTTAAAGTACAGAGTATTACGAAAAATAAATTACTGTTTAAAATATTAACGCATACAATTAATTAGAATTGAAATAATGAACACATTTATTATTACCATTAACGGAAAACAAATATATTGTTAAAAATATTAACCAATTTCTAAAATATTAGCCGAAATTGGATATTAAAATATTACAGAATTTCTAAAATATTACATGAATTTCTAAAATACTACATAATTTCTAAAATACTGATACTGTTACTGATACCGATACTGTTAAAAATATTACCATTTAAAAAAAAATATTAACGGAAAATTAATAATATTAAAATATTACAGAATTTCGAAAATATTACAGAATTTCTAAAATATTACCGAATTTCTAAAATATTACCGAATTTCTAAAATATTAACGAAATAGATTAATTGTTAAAAGATTACCAATTTTCTAAAATATCAACGGAAAATTGATGATATCATATTATTGCCTATTTTCTAAAATATTAACGGAAAAAATATTGACGATTTTTTGGATAAAAATGTATTTTAAGCATTCAGTTTCAGTACTGATTTGTAACTTGCAATAGCTATATAACTAAACGTAGATATCGACCTATTTCAGGTAGGTATTATATAAATCATACCTAATTATGCCTAAATAATTTTCTATTTTTACAGTATAATGTTGCTACAACATATTATAAATTATTTAGTAAATGATTGTTATAATTTCATGTTATTGCTATATATACATTTATTAACGGATTTTAAATAATTTGTTAATACGTATTTTTTATTGTTCTATATTATGACGTGCCTATATATATATATATATACACTGTGCCATACATTTTGAGACAAATCGAATACAATTTGTTAGTAAAATCAATTAATCTAAACATATATCATCTGTTGTACGGTAACAGATTGCTAATTATGGAGTGATAAGTAATAAAACTCGTGAGAAATGATTGTTATCTGGGAATTCCGATATTTAAAAGTACGCATCTTATTTTATTAGTCATTTATTATAGTACAAGATAATCTTTTTTTAGATGTGTTTTTTTACTAAAAGATAATTGATTATAAACATTTCAACGAAACATTGATAATAAAAATATTACCAGAAAAATAGTTGATATAATTTCTAAAAAGTGATCAGACAATGTATTTTGAGCTTTCAGTTTCAGTATACTGGATTTGTAACTCGCTATATCTATTATTAGTAATCTTATAGATATCGACTAGTATATGTCTGGTGTTACAATAAATATATATAACACATATATTATTACAATATACTTTTATAAATCGATTTCAAATAAATGTTTACTATTACATCATGTTAACCAAACATCTATCAAACCAAAATAGATATTGTATTAATTTTTTTAATTATATAGATATAATAATATAACATATAATAATACGATAATAATATAACCTATAATAATACGATAATAATTTGACATATACAATACAACAGTTCTATATGTATAATAGATACAGTACTTATACGTATATAGTAGGTGTATTCTTTGAAAAATTACCTAATTTTTTTAAAAGTATTCTTTTGCATTGCTTGTTTTGCAACAGAAATTTCGCAATTTGTGATTGTCAAAATCATGAAAACTACAGAAATACTTTGGGCGTCGATATTTTCGAAAATCGTTGATATAAATGCCCCTCTGTTCTTAAACTTAATCAATATATAATGTATCTATTGTCACATCCTTGAGGGTTTTTTCCGCCCAACGTGAAAATGCGATGTCCCACACTGGGAATTTCTGCGCTCCGTTGTGCAGTGTTTACTCAAGGTGGCCCGCCGATCAAGCAACCGCATTGGATTTCATGTTCCTCAGCCTAAAATATAAGATTCTATAGAGTGGGATTATGGACTGACAGTAACTTCACAAGGTCGTTGTAATGTGTGCCGCGAAAGAACACACGACGTCAATGCAAAAAGTGCAATGTGCGCCTCCATGGCCATTGGTCTGCTGTATACCACACTGAATAACTGTTTATCTGCCACAACTTTTACATGTATACTGTTTATTACAAAGTGTATTTTCTATTTCATATATAATTTAGTATTATTTTCTACAATGTATATTAGAGTTTACTATGGGGCGCCAGTATAGAGATGGCGCAACCTTATCTGATCGGTTAATTCCTTATCATATTACTCTATTTTTATTGGACGGTGCATCTAAAATATCTGTTCTTAGAGACTCTATTTCTGTATTATATTATATTTATCTCGTATTAACCAGAAGTACACATTGCATTTGTTTTATTTTTGCTTGTCTTATGTGAATTCATTTAAAACTTTAATAATAATAAAGAATTTGGTTCAACCAAAATTTGTTATTACTTACATAAATACATTTATAAACAAGACTTCTCGATAGTTTTCTCCCAAAACTTCCAATTTAAACACTCTACAAGTGCCCAGTGTTCTCATATGTTCCCATTACTATATCTCAAGCGAACAATTAAAGCTTTGTTTTTGTTTTAATTATGTTATTAGAAGGGTATATCCAGCAAAAAGTATAAACAAAGCGAAAAAAATGCTGCAACTATAGTCTTGGGCGTTTTTTAATTTATTTTTTTAAAATTTAATTAGAACAATTTCAATTAATAAAAAGTTTACATACTTGAATTATATAATATATTTCCAACGTATTGTCCATATAGTATTTTATAATCATGCCACAACACTATAAAATAAATAAAACTAAAGAACACAGCTACAACAGACAGGGAAAGGGGGCCCCCTCATCCGTTCCTGATAGGTCCGTGACGTTGGAGACCCGAGTATTGCCTTGACTTCGTTCTCCCCCAACTGGGAGTCACGTCCGAGACCACGCGAAGGTGTCAATAACATGTCGGACTTGGCCTGCAGCAGTGGGTGCTCGGGATGGGGAGGCCTCCTTTGGCCGTATTGGCCGAGGACCCCGTGGCGGTGGCCTCGTATCTGCTGGAACTACGGATCCCCTGACGAGGATCCCGCCTAAACACTAACAACAACAGACCACAACCACCACCAACGCAGAAAACTGCACACTAAATAATTCAACACAATTAACCTTGAAAATCTTAACAGAAAATTGCTTGGATTGGCTAGTAATTATATTTCTTTGGATACTCTAAAGTAATCAATTGGATATAATATGGCAAGTATGAAGAGAAAATTCGTAGCTATTAGATCGATAGAAATAGCATTTAAGGACTTATAATAATCAAGATTATTGCATTCTGTTGTTATGTCTACTTTATTTTGTAGATTTTTAAATGTAAATCATACTAAAAATCATATAGATTGTTAAGGTTTATTTTCAGACATGAACAACAAATAAAGTAGATTATAGATGACAGTCTCCGGTTAAGTTATGGTTTTGAGTTTAGTTTTTTTTTTAATTTTGAGTTGGATTTATGTAAAGTATAATGCACAATTCAGCCAAAAAGAAAAATGAACAAAACGAAAAATAAAATAAAATGCACAAATAAAGAAGATTTATTTGGTCTAAATAAATGTCTAAATTATTAAAATTAAATGCATTCGGTAATTTTTTTAATTATAAAGATATAATTATATTTTACATGATAGTGGACGTATATACACTCGTTTCTTCCTTATTTATTTTTGGACACAATTTAAATGAAGATTGTGCCAATTGACACAATTTCTAAGATGTTTGTGTCAACTGACACAGTTACAAGGGGTTTTTGTCAACTGACACATTACAAGAGGTTTGCATCAGTAAATTTTGATTTTGTGTCAATCCTTTCACGAATAGAAAGTGTCCCCAAACATGTCGAAACGAAACAAGAAGTGAAACTGTTATCGTATTCGGTATGAGAATTCAAACTTTAAATTGTGATATATACCATTTAAAGTTATATTACATGTAATTTTAAATAACTGATTACCATTGCTCATAACCTTTAAAATAATGTATAAACAATGTCGATAGGTACCACAATAATGTAAATGAAAGTGTGATTGCGAATTATAAGGTATAAACATTTATATTATACATTATAAAACATATAATGTATATATTGTATCTCTATATAATTTGTATAGTTTTTGATACAAATTAATCACCAGAATAATTTAACTTTTTGTAAGACTTATTATTAAGTCAATTTATTAACCCTTCATACGTATGGCCCTGATTTTTTTATTGAGTGACTAAATTTCTTTTATCTAACTAAAACATATAAAAAATAAGAAATTTAAATATTTGTACATAATGTAGGTACCAGAAAAAATGTTGTTATTATTGATCCATTTTATAACCCCACTGGGTTTTATACTTGCCGATGATATTAAAAGCTGAAACTTGCGACAATACTAGAAAAAATTAATTTATAGTAAATTATATCCATTTAACTTGAATAATAACATTATTTATAAAAATAACCAGCAATTTAAAATAATACTCAAATACCATTTATACTACTTATACCTTATTTGTATAAGTATAAGTTTATTAAAGTAAATACAAGTCGTTAGGAGGTATCTGTATTACAAATTTCAGTCTAATCGGGTGATAGGAAGTTTGGTTTACTAGGTGGGGTTAAATACCACCCCTCCACCTAGCAAACCCTAAACAGTATGTCACGAACGAAGGGTATTAAAGTCAACTTATTATCCCCTTATTACGTTACTTTTAAGTATACTATTAAGTCAATTATTAGATAATATACTTATTAAGTCACATATTAAGTTTTGTAATTCAAAGTTTACTTAATATGTACTTATAAGATATATATTGCTTATATTACTTAACGTCCCTTATTAAGTATTGTAAGTTCCGATTCATTGGGTGCGGTGTCGATAATCTTCACTGTTTGTGTGAGTCACAATCAGGCGGATCATGTCTGGTGTAATTGCATCGACACCAGATTACCATTTACGAAATATACATTACTTTCGCTTTAACTTTAGTAATTAAGAGTTCAGATAAAGTTTTGAAACTATGGCCGTAAACATTATTTAAATAAAATTTTATTATAATTCAGTACTGTATATAATAACTGCAATACAGAATTACGCATAATGTTCTTTTTTTCCATTTAATAAAATATAATACGTATTATTTATATATTTATTAAAATTAATATTTACAGATATATATATTATTTATGTTAGATAGCGGTAGGTTTCCTGTAACAGCATAAGTAATATATATCAGTAAAGTCAATTAAAAGCACTGGTTGTTGATAATAGTCGTTTATTAACGCAAATTTTCGAGAGAATCTCTCCTTATCAAGCGTGAGTGAGTAATATACA
>JAUZND010004657.1:0-11588 GCA_034780555.1 Coelogynopora nodosa
AAAATGAAGGAATTCCACCAAGTTATACTTGTACTTATAACACAGGCCTAGGAAATGAGAGGTTGATAAGTCATGCCAGTAGTGGTTATATGTTAATTAAAGCCAATATCCAGGACACAAAACCAAAATGGACCGAAAGTAGAAGTTGACCCAAAGAGATAAAGTAGAAACTAAACAAGGTGCAGGACTTAGGACCCTCAGCGGCCATGGGATATAATATCTTCCATATTATATAATTCTACATCTATTTTCAAATTATCCTCAATTTAATTAAAGTTAATAATTTATGTATAAAACATAAATGCAATAAATTTCTACTTTTGTAAATAAAAATATACTTTCATAAATGAAAGTAGAATTTTATAGAATAAGTAAATTCAAGTAGAATATATAATCTATTCCTTCTATAATTTTAGAAAAAATATAAATATTGATTATTTTATTAATGAAAGTATACTTTATTAAGTAGTCTATATATATAGTTTATATTTTTTTTTATTCCAAATTGTTTTATCAATTATCACTATAGAATTGATTGTAACCATCAGGCAAAATAAGCTCAACAGCTAACCTGCTATTGTGACAGATAATCATTAAGTAAATCACTGTAGTCATATCAACAAAACAAATTTGGAATCAATCCAATTATTGAAATTCTAGATCATTTAAAGAAAAGTAAGTAACCACTCTTTATATTCAATTACAATCCTTAATCTAAATGAAGCATCAAGAATGAATGAATTACATAAATATATAGTGAAATATTACTATCCTTTAATTTGATTTTAAATTTAGTTTTAAATGTATTGTTTTATAGAAAAAGACAGAAGTATATAATACAAAAACATTGAGTATTATTTTAACAAAAAACAAGCAAGTTTTATATTAATAATTTTAATAGAAAAACATTGGATATTGAATATATACTTTGACAAACATATAAAATACAAATATATTTTGTTCAGTATATTACTATCTTGGAATGTCCTTTTAATCATTTTATAGTCTTTGGAATATACAATATTAAAAAAATTTAAATTGTGTACCTAGTTTGATGTTGTTGTTTAATTTTTTATTAATTTTTAATTAGAATGTTACTTTTTGTTATGATATATTAATAACATGTTCTGTTAGTCCTTCTTTTCATGATGTCACCATAAATTCAGATGATTTTTTCTCAGTTACACTTTGAAAGCTGTTTGATGTGTTTATAAGTATTGTTCCTATTCTATTGAATAATGCTCTCTGCATTCTTGATGCCAATTACACTGGAAATTTCCTCTTTAGGAATCTAGCTATTACTCAGTTGGTAAAATACTGTCATACAGACACAATGTTTCATTTTAATTTTTCTCATTTTGTCAACCAATTACAGTGTTTCTATCATTTTAGTATCACAGTACCAACATTTGTCAGTATTTTTTGTTTTTGTTGGCGTTGGTTTTGGAAAAAATCAGCAGTAACAGTTGGTGGAATTACATTATGTCTGATAGTTGATATTTACATTTTTCGATAATTTAGCAAAATGTATGAGGTGTTGTTGTCTTATGTTTCATTAACTAGAACATGTTGACTTTGTTCAATTGAATGAGTTCATATTAGCTTCCTTTAGTATCATGCGAACAATCCATTAGCAAAATATCAGGTGTGTGCTGATTAAAAAAATATCTATATCACTGTTCATGTTACGTATCACTTTGTTCAATGACATTCCTTTATTGTCATTTTTTTCAAATAATTTTATAGGTTGTAACTTTAAGATTTTATTTGCCGAAGAAAACATTTTGTCACTTTCAATATCAATATTTACCTTTTCAAATTTGATTCAAAATAAGAATGTTTCTAGAAAAATTCTAGAATTAATCAAATTTTTCAATTTTAATTTTTTTGTTTGTATCCATGTTTTTTTCCTTGTATATAATTGTACGTGTATGAGATATGCACTTTACACACTGTTTAGACTATTAATTATTCAAATTGTTTGTAATTAGAATTGTGCTTGTTAGTGATATCTACATTTACATTGTTTGCTTATATGAATCAATAGTAAGGGAATTTTTATTTATGAAACACATTCCACATCTTCCCCCCATTAGTGGTAATTACGTTTTTTAACATTTAACACAACAGTAATTCAATTCAGAAATCTAGTAAATTAGATTTGTATTTATAATTGTTTTAATAAATTTTATCCTGCTTTAATTGACTTTATCTTACTAAAAATGTGAATATATGTGTAAGTATTAGTGGAAGGTGTCTTTATGGAACACCCTTCACATTTAACCACATCTTAGCAGGAATACCGTTTTCGAATTTTCGCACATCTGCTTTCATTTCTTAACACACATAGTCGTATTCTTTTGTTCTCGTCTACACATACCAATTCACTATTGGAGCTAGTCCAAGGCTTTGAGCTATTAATAAATTTGAATTCTTCGTTATATGAGAAAATAGTAAATGAATGGACTATACCAAAAAATAATATTTAAAAGTTAAGCGTGTAATTAAATATAACATATTAATGGACTAAATTTTTTATTAATTTAACTGGTCCACCAATTGGTTTGTTTTCAATATCTACCATGATCACTAACCTAATTAGTTATGAAACAATTATGTAAATCAAAGCATTAAAACAGTTATACACAAAAAACTCATTTTGGATAACTTTTTGCAGCCCTAAACCATGTAGAAAATGAAAGTGTGAACATTTTAGCAACTCTATTAGATCAGCCATTGTCACTAACCTATTCCATAGTGAATCAATTGTGTATATCAAAGCATTATTACAGAAGATATAAGCAAAACACAAATTTTTCGGTCCACTTTTACGACAATAGCAGAATAATGCGACAATTCATAGTTAGAAACTGAAAAGTATAGAGACTTTAAATTTAAAAACATTATTCATGCTCAGGTGGGGTTCTTTTGAAGAGTGTTTCATAATGACGCCTTCCCCTACTACTTGCGCATATACTCATATCTTCTGTAAGTATTAAAAAGTTACCTATGAATCAATTAATGCAGAACTTACTTTAATAAAAAATTGATATTTTTATTATAATATGTTAAATCCACATTAGTACATTTCTCAATTGGATTACTGTTGTGTTTAGTGATTGTATATTCCATATTAGCAATTAAATTTAACTCCTTTAGGAAAACATAATTAAAGTTATGTTTTCAATTGACTGAGGAAGTTGGACACAATTATTTAATTATTAAATGTTTAAGTCTATATTTAAAAATCATTATTAATAATTTCATCATTAATAATAATAATTATGTATATAATAAACAATTAACTAATGATCATCATTAGCGAAATTAGACTCACTCCTTACAGTGTGTTAGATTATTTTAAATATTTATAGATCTCATCATATGTATAACGAAAAAAATATTGTCGAATATTTTCTCACACAGCTTTGTTGATATTTTAAAACTATTGAATTTTATTAAATATACTTAAATTATTTCTAGTTAAAAATATATTGTCCGTTTAGTTGTGTTTCTAAATTCTCTAGAAAATGTTAAATAAAAATGTGTAATATATAATATAAAGTACGTTACTTTATTAACAATTTATCCGGTCAATATGTCAAAAACAAATTTTCCTTGATATTTTAAATTCATACTAAATATTCGAAATGCTATAACAAATGCTAATATCAAATTACTTATTCAAAATTCTGTTTTTGTTATAATTTTTTATATATAAATATTATTAAATATCAATAATGTTAGTTAAGTATTTATGGATTAATGAAACTGTAAATAATTTTGATAATTATTTTTATGTGTGATTTATATATTCAGAAATTCTTTTGTGCTATTGGTATTTATAGTCTATCAATATTTTTCATAAATTACAATAAACAGGGTTTTGCAATGAGTACATACATTGTATATGTCTTTAGTTTTTCGTACAGCTTTAATTGTCATACTAATCGTTCACAGTTGGTCGTTTACTAATGAAAAAAATTTACAACGATCTACTTAAAGTCAGTTATATATAGTAGCAGCTGTCCAACATAAACTATTTAGATTGCAATGAGTTGCGGTATGTATTCTACCATAGCATTATTGTTTGCTTAATATACACAAGCTGTTATACCATTTTCTTTCAGCGTTTCTTCAATGCGACAGTTAACAGAAATAAGACTGTTCATTTTTGGAATAATTCATCCCCTTGTTTGATTGCAATGCGTTTTCATTGGAGGCGTTTTTCTATCAAAACCTACATTATCTTCTTTCTTGCTATTATCGGATTCTGCTTTCTTTTGTTAAATTCAAACTTTCGTGTCGTCTCTAACACTGTTAGAGAATCAGGATTTCTTGAAAACTTGGGCATTTCACAAGACGTCTATTTGGAACGTTTGAAACTATACGATTCATATCAGACTTCTGAGCACCTTCAACGAGGTCCAGGAGAGGGTGGGGTAGGAGTTGTATTGTCTAGCGAAGATGCTGATCTTGCCAAAAAAGAATTCAAAGATGAGGCTTTTAACAGAAGAGCAAGTGACAAAGTCTCATTGGATCGAAGTTTGCCGGACATGCGCATGCCAGAGTAAGAGTTTCTGTTGTTTTATTTTTGTCTATATATTTTATATAATTTTATTGTAATGTTCATTTACATATTATATTAAACAAAACGATTCTTAAAATTTTTACTTTTAATGTTAGTGGCTAAAATATATATTTTTTGAAATATTGAAAGTATCTTATACATTTAATATATGTCTGTTAATGTTTTTTATTGTTTTGATGTACACAATTTTTTATTTTTGCACAAGTCGTCGTAGTGTGTGAAATTATATCATCTACTTCCACTGATGTTATTAAACTATAGTTTAAGTAAATATTATTGCAGTATCTAAATTTTCTTTTCATTTCATACATTTTTCGCTTGAATTGTAATATTTTTTATATTTTGCTTCAAGTTTACACAATTTTGAGTTGTCACAATATAATAGCAACCAATCTATTAGATAAAAATATATGTTCAATGATTATGAATGAACTTGCGATTTCTTGACATGAATAATGTTATTAAACATACTATTAAAAATACAAGACTTGTAATTTGTGACACTCCCTTCATTGGTAAGTGTATTAGACGACTCCGTATATTATAACAACCTGATTATTATGTGTATACAATTTTGGAAAACTATTTGTAAACAATTTTGAAAAACTATTTGTAAACAATTTTTTATACAATTTTGGAAAACTATTTGTGTACAATTTTGAAAAACTACTTGTACGATTTATGTAATATAGATCTATCACGTATATGTAGATATCCGCTATTATAGTAAAAAAAATATTAGTTCAGTATGTTTAAATCGAAAAATAACCTATTTGTAACAACAAATATTATATATATATTATAGAAAAGTTTCGCATAACTTCGTTATAAAAGTTACCCTGAATCATAATACGGTGCTAAACTATGGAAATAGTGATGGTTGTGTGCACATAAACCAGTAAACTGCCGTTGAGAGTCCAAAGTCTCGCACCATCGTTTAGTCCTTTTTTATTATAAATATCAGTTGTTACACATGTTTTCTTTGTGATCCGGGTTGTCCCCAATTATTCTTCTGCTTTATTTTGGATTTAACAGACTGTCTTTTAAATCCACAGGTTTGACTTGCCATATATCTTATAACTCCAGGCCTGTTTTACATAGAATACAAGCTATGTTTCGATTATAATTTTTTAAATAAATAATATTTGTGGTTCGATGATAACGCATTCCTTTTGTTTGACCCTTCTGGAGTTTAGTCATGATTGGTGGTTTTTTCCTTAAACCATCCTGATACTATTATGAAATTTTGATAATTGGTTCTTCTTTTTTATTAATATTTTTTATTTGTTTTGTGGTGTTGAGGATTTGAATAGAATGTTTTCATTTACTAGTGGAATATGCTCTATGCTCCACAATTCAAAGGTCATACAATCACCAACACAATATTTTGGTGGGTTATTTTTTCGTTTAATTATATTTTAACTGTGTTATTTCACTATCATTTGATAACTTCGCTCAATGCATATATATGTTATAGGTATGCAAATTTAATTAGTTAGTTTACCATATGACATGTTACTTACGACCTTGACAAAATGATTTAGTAAATGATACCAAGATCGTTATAGTTGCAATTTGTAGTGTGGATATAATGTTTGTAAAATTGTAAATTAATATATATAAAGGTAGACTTAGATCATCGATTGTGACAGTCTATTTCAGAGACAGTTACATAATTAATATTTACAGTTGGCTTTAGTTTTAAACACATTCCATGTGCTCGCAACTTACTGAATGGTGCAAGAAGGACATGGACCCCGTTGGTGTATTTATTTCATGTAAATAAGATAGAGCAGCGATAATGCAGAATAGATAAACACACTTTTTACACGTAGGGAGTGCAATTATACTGAGCAGTACAGGGACATTCGCTGTTGATCAACAATTTTAAGGATATCAATGTTGAATCTAGCATTCTTTAAAGGAGGTCGATTTACCTAAGTAGGGTCCAGTTTTCCAAAAATAAAGATATACGGTTTGTGATCCTCAAATAAAATTTTAGAAACAGGCCTGCAGGCCTGATAAAACTATGTAAACAATTATCTTACGAATTATTAAAAAAATCATACACTGTTGTTGCAATTTGTTAACAAAATTATAGCAAAATGTGTTGAAATATCATTGTTTAGTGTGAGAAGTTGTTTACAAAATTAGTCAATATTAAATAAATTGTTAAGCAAATTAGCACATTTTTCAGTAAAAAATTATTGTTTATCTGATTATAACAGGGCCAGTATGTTCAATGAGTGTCATGCATTAATAAAACATTTGCACATAATTACAATTATATGAATAGGCATCAGGTCTATGAATGGCCACAATCTTTTTCCGAAGCACCATTTTATTACCTAAATGTGGACCCCCATACTGATAGTAGACACTTCTCCCCAAGTGAGTAAGTAAAGTAGCCTCTGTTGTATTGTTTCCAATTTATTTTGAATTATTCCAATTATATTGATGTGGGGGGTTATTATTTTCATTTATGCTCAGATGTCGTGCATTGACATATTCACAAGATCTCCCCACAGCCAGCGTTATTATCATTTTCCACAATGAAGCTTGGTCATCTTTGCTTCGAACAGCTCACTCCACTGTTAATCGATCTCCTCCTCGCTTACTCAAGGAGGTCATTTTGCTCGATGATGCGAGCTACAAAAGTAAGTCTTTCATTCTTGACATGATATTTGAAAACTATTGTCGCTCATTATTTCCTTGTTATCTCCAGCTAATCTAGGTGCAGAACTTGATGCTTACCTCAAGACAACATGGCCTGATGGTATAGTTCGTGTTGAACGGCGCAAAACTCGACTTGGTCTAATCCGAGCCAGACTTGAAGGCGCCAAGGTCGCTACTGGTGACGTCATAATCTTTCTTGATAGTCACTGTGAGTGTACCAAAGGATGGCTTGAACCTCTACTTCAACGTATACGTGATGAACCAAAAGCCTCCCTATTTCCTCAGATTGATAGTATTGGAGCTCAAGATATCTCTTACGCCGCAAGCGGTTCTTCTGTATATACTTTGGGGACATTTTGGTGGAGTATGCATTTCACTTGGTGGGAAATACCGGAGAAGGAGAGACGAAGAAGGAAACGGGAAACGGATCCCGTGAGGTAGATACTTTCGATTAGGCCATATATAGTCATATAAGTAAAAAAATTAAAAATTGTGTTATTATTATAATTAGCAAGATTTATAGGTTGTGAAATTTGTCTTACAATTATATATATTTGTTGTCCTCCGTTTACTGTTCTGATAGGTTTTTGAATTCAAAATAATAATTATTTTTAAAATTTTGATAAATGAGATTTTAAGTCTTCAAAGTCGGATTTATTTTATCTCTTGAAGAAATTTGTCAAGATTTTAAATATTTAAGGGTCACTTTCCAAATGCGAAATTCTGTTATAAGCTAGCTTTCAGCTATTTATTTAATTATTTCTATAAGAAAGCTAAGTTAATTTAGTTATTTTTTTAAGCAGGCTATAAGCTATTCTTCTGGCTTTATTAATTAAGCATGATAGATTTAGCTTATAACTTAACCCTAGTAAATGTATAAGCGTGTGTCATTATTTTTATTGAACAAAATTATGAGCGCTTTTGATAAAGTAGGTTACAATAGTCCTGTTTTGTATACAATTATTCGGTGTAGATATGTTACTAATAACCTTTCAAGTGGATCAAGAGTTTAATAAAAAGGCGTAGGCCTACCTTCATAATAGTGTCGAAGAGTGTTGATCTACTAATCCCCACCCCCTTCGTGAATATAAGCCTGGACATTATTATTTCTGTTTTAGATCACCGACAATGCCAGGGGGCCTGTTCGCAATGTCTCGTGAATATTTCTTTAAACTTGGTAGCTATGACGATGGTATGGAAATTTGGGGTGGTGAAAACCTGGAACTTTCTTTTCGTGTTTGGATGTGCGGTGGATCTCTGGAAATTATACCCTGTTCTCGTGTTGGACATATATTCCGAGCATCGCATCCGTATACCTTTCCAGGTGAGTTATGTAATGTTTTTGAATTTAAATCATAATTTTGGTAGAAATCTGAATCTTGAGGTATATCAAATTTATATAAAGATTATGCAACCATTTTACCCATAAGCTTTATTAATGTTTTAATGAATGATATGATACACTTTCATAAAGTTTTTTATACTTATAAGTGGATCAACTAGTTTACATTACATTATGATATTAAAGTATAAAATGTTTCGTTATTTCTCATAGCTGTAATGATAAATTCAGTATTTAACTATCTGGTCTAGATAATAACACATCCCATCTAAATGTTTAAGCATAATAATATTTATCTACTGCATATGTATTACAATGCTAATTTTATGAGAAATGTTTTTTGAAAATTGAGTTCTTATAGCCGGACATAAAACTAAAAATATATAACATTCTATGTCTTACTCAAACTAATTTTGATCTTCTAATACAAATATTTGTCAATAACCTCTTTGACAGTTGCGTAATAACAGAAAAAATACCTGTGTAAAGCATTGAAATTGCGCCCCAGTTTCAATTTAAAGTCATTTTATCTAGCATATTTTTCTGGCGCTTAAGGCATGTGCCATACCTGCCATACCCTAGATATGCCACTGCTCTTGACGACCTTCTTGAAACATTGTATTGTAGTGATTCTTTACCATATATATTAATGATGATATAGTTATGATTATAACTCTATGGTCTTTACTGACGCAATTCAGTCTCGATATATTTCGTGATTTGTTGATCAAACATGACGAGTCAATTCAAAAGCTACTTTACCATTAGCGACCGTGCATTGATTTTGTTTTCCTCAGTGTATTTTTTAGTTTAATCAAATATGCATCCTACATGTGTTTATGTTAATATAATATCTTCGAATATTTATTTATGCGAATATATTACTACAATCTTTACTAAATTGATTTATTAAGGAGGAACATTAAAATGTTATATATCGATTTCTTGGTTGTTCCTTTGAATAGAATTATATTCAATTTATATCCATTAACTACTCAATCAAATAGTATCATTCGTAAGACGGTATAAGAATGTTTTTAATATTATTAAAAAATGTTATAAATACAATACTGTGTAACAGTTTAAGATCATAATAATTTTTAGATTGGTGGTTGCGATGCTAACGAAGTGCTGATGGACATTTGAAACTATCCCAGACGAATAAGGTCGACATTGATTAAAAGATCCAACATCAACTTAAGATAGACGAAACTTGAAGAGGAGAAGGAAACAATGCTGACATATTTCAAAATGTCCTACACATATTGTACATTCACTCACTACTGTATTGACAATAAAAATTGTAAAGATGAAAATATTTTTCTTATTATAATACAAGCTGATGCAGAAAGGAAGACCATTGTATATCATATTTATTTATTGTCTAATCTAAATGTATTGTACTACCTGATACATCATCATTGTTATGAACAAGAAAGCTTTCAACCTATCAAACTAAATATACTTATAGCTCTGTATCAACTATGACTGTCAATTATTATTTAACAGTTTGAATTATTAATGTTTGTACAGCGGTTTGGGTAACTCTTTATTATTAGTCATCATCCCGATAAATTCCCGAAACATACGGCGTCGGGGACAAGTAAATGCACAACTATAAAAATAACAGAAGGTAAAGAAGTATTAAGAGAGTCATTCACATATTTTCTTCCACTTCTCGCTGTCAATTGCTATCTTCTTTGTCCTTGTCAATCCTAACAGTTTTGAAGTCAAGTCCCGTTGTAGGTATGGCATCAATCCACCGTGCATTTGGTCTTCCTCGGGGTATTCTCCTTCTTATTGGTCTTGCCATGCTTATTTTTCACACGCTCTATATGTCCGAACCATTGCATTGTTTTCTCCTCCTGCAGGGACCTAATTTCAAATTCTTTCCGGAAACGTTCCAGAGGGATCCTGTCGGCCTGTCGCATGCCAAGAATGTTTCTTATGTATATGTGTTGTTCATAACTTCTATTCTTTTGTTTTTCTCCAAGGTTAAGTTGAACGTCTCAATTCCATGCAGGAGACATGGTCTCCCACTTGTTTTGTAAATTTTCCCTTTCACTTTTGTCTTAATCTAAGTCAAATGTGTTTCCTATAAGTTAGTGTTTCATTCACGCCAATTCTTATTTTAAATCCACCAGCATTAGTCAATAATAGTATACTTTTCACCGTCAAGACTATTTAATTTTAATTATGACAGTTTTATAATATATGTTATCTTCTTTATTTTTTAGGTAATAAAGACTATCACGGAATTAATTCAAAACGCTTGGCGGAGGTTTGGTTGGACGAATACAAACGACTATTTTATATGCACCGAGTTGACCTTTTGGTAAGTTCTATTTTTTAAATTAATTTTACTAACTGATAAAGAGACTCGTTAATGTTTGAAAAAAACTATAAAAGTATAAGAGAGATTATTATATTAATTTATTTTTCTTCTAGTTGTTTATATTGGAGCTTTTACAACTCTAAATTTCTGCTTTTCATTAGCTGTTCTTTTGCTGAATTGTTATTTGAGTTTTATTTAGTATTCATTCCTTCAAATAAAAATTACATTTTTGCACCTATCACTCGATTTTCCAGTTTTGTATTGTATTCTACATGTTCCATATAAGTTATGACCAGAACTTGTTTACCTAATGTTAAATATGTACATTTAAATTTTTTTTTAATAGTAATTATATAGAGTAGTAATGGTTGTGAAACAATAACATTAACATTTTTAACGCGCGTAAAAAGGTGTATAATAATTTAATAATCTTTTGAGTTTCCGTAATTTACTATTCTCTTTATTACATTCATTAAAATTAAGTTTTTTATTTTAATACCGTCCCCTTTTTGACTGAACTTTTTTTAATTTCATATGCTATAATTATAGTAGTATGGAAAGTGTATATCTAGGCCACCCCCTCCCCCCCCCCCGTGACCTTGACCGATTTTTTTTCCTATTGGCCGATTTCAACTAGGTCAAGG
>JAUZND010004658.1:444-11588 GCA_034780555.1 Coelogynopora nodosa
CGACTTTTATTGTAACAATGCCTGCATATTTTTCTAACGCAGGAATTACAAAGGAGCCATCATTTATATCGTTAACAAATGTTATATGTGTGCTATTGCAATAGTCACAGTTATTGATATCATTTTTAATATCCGTAATATGCAGCACATTTTTAAAATCAGCGATACTGTCACCAGTATATCGATGCTCTATTTCTCCTGTGTATGGATTGCTGTCACGTGTTGCCATATCAGATATATCAGATAAAGTGCTACTTTGATCATATGCATTTTCAGCATTGACATCAATCGCAAATTTGTATGTATTATTTATGTGTTCATTTGTATCTTCTTTTAATGCATAAATATTTTCATTTGTTATAACAATACTAGTTAGATGATGTTCAATATGAATATCGCCTATAAAATCACTCATTTGCTACCTCACTATAAATTAATATTTTTATTATAGCACATGGTTTAATTTGTAACAACTATTAAATTTAACTATTTAGAATACGGATGCAGCATTTTTTCTACATATCGTGCAAAAACATCTATTTCTATATTTACTATTGACCCAGGGCTTAGATATTGAAAATTAGTATGTAGAAAGGTATGTGGAATAATATTTACTTCAAAAGAGCTGTCATATACATTGTTAACCGTGAGAGAAACGCCATTAATGGCAATGGAACCCTTTGTCACAATATATTTTATATATTTTTGGGGAAGTTCAACGCTTAATACATATGAACCTCCTACTGGAGTGATATAGAGAATTTTAGATGCAATATCTATGTGCCCTGATACCAAGTGTCCATTGATTTTATCGCCAAAACAAAGAGCCTTTTCAAGGTTAATACAGTCCCCAACTTTGACATTTTTAAAATTACTACAGCTTAGGGTTTCTTCGGAAAGGTAAAATTTACAAGTGTTGTCAATGGCTTCAGTGACGGTAAGGCATACCCCGTTACACGATATCGAATCTCCATTGCGTACATTGGTTATTGGTAAGGCTATTACTATAGAGTGTATACTATGTATATATGCGATAACTCCCAAATACTCTATTATGCCATTAAACATCTTAAAAATATATGCTAAGTTTATAAGCAAGCCACCTGCAAATTAATGCCACAACTAGGGAGTATAGCATTAATTTTAAAAATATACACTTCATTTATATGGATTAACTTACACCTGCTGCCATAGCACTTAGGCCATCTAATGACTCTGCTGCAGCATTGCTAAAGTTACTACTTGCTTCCTCCTGTTTTTCACAAATTTTTGCAATCGTATGAATTGATATTACACATGCTATAGCCATACATAATATACGCAAAGTCATTCCAACCGGAAAGGGTGCCCCACCGCAAGAAACTTTGAGATTGCCCACCCCCTCAAGACCAGCTATAAATCTACCGAGTACATTGCCTGTAATACAGAGCACCATTACTGCAGGTATTGCTACTGTTGACATTGAAATTTTAGGTGCTTGGGTTTGGGACGTATCATTATTCTGAAGTTGGCTTGCCTTTTCTTTTCTGTAGTTTTTGACGCTTTGTACCAAGTTAACTATTGAACTAGCTAGTAGTAATGCCAATGCCATAGTTTCAATAATACATTGAATGTTTATTGGCAAGTTTAAAGATTTGTGTGCAGCTCCATATCCATAGTTTTTACATAAATTTGTTATAGCAAGCGTTGCCGAAACAACAAACATGCTCATGGCAATTACTGTTAAAATTTGTTCAGCTTTGTCAAATTTACTTACCCCTTTAGCGTGGGTTTTTAATACTTTATATAATTTTGATTTTTCAAAATCATCATTGTTAATTAGTAAATTTAGCGATAAATTTTTCTCATTATCTTTAAGGTCATTGCCTACCGATGCTCTTATGTCATTCCACTTGATATCTGTGTTATTAGCTATCAAGGCTTTCACCTTTTTTGCCACAGCGTCTTTTGTTTTAAAAATATAGGCCAAAGCTACTATTGCCGGTATAGCAAAACCTATGCAAAAAATTAGCCCTATAAATTCAACTGCAAGCGTTATGGTGTGAGGATGGTGAAAAAGTCTTCTGTGCAAAAGTGCCGGCACAAAATATGTGCACAAAATATTTATTACCCCTAAAACAGTGCCATAAACCATTAGATGACTTACTATTCTTTGGGCTTTGCGTGCTGGCTCAAGCATGCTGCTTGTATATTTGTAAAGCTCTTCAGCTGTTTTTACATCTTTGATATCTTGGGGGATTTGGTTGTCTAGCATAATGCAATCTCCTTGTTATATATAAAAATTAATAAAAGTATGCTATAACATGTATATTCAATTGATATTATAGGCATCAACTCTACTTTTAATCTAGATTATATTAATAATGAGTATACTACAAATGCCTTTTTGCAGTATTGACGGTTGTAACGAAAATAAATTTTGATTTTATTGGCTATTTATTTAAAAAACTCCATATATTTAGGGCGGTTAACTTGCCTATACCCTTGATTCGGGCCAAATCTTCAACAGAAGAATTTTTAATTTCTTCTATGTTTTTAAAATAGCTAAGCAGTATTTTTTTGCGTACTGTTCCGATGTTGGGTATGTCATCTATTGTGGATTTGGTGTATGACTTATTGTGCATTTTTCTATAAGCCTTTATTGCATGGCAGTGTACTTCATCGCGCATGGTTTGTAAAAAATATCGCAATTCTTTGTCTTCAATATTAAATATATCGCTTTCGCTAGAGTAAAAATGATCATTTTCCGCTTTTCGCGCATCGCCTTTGGTAATACACACAAAAGGAATGTCTTTTACAATTTGTTTTATCATGTTGATGTGCCCTTTGCCGCCATCAATAAGCATAAAATCAGGTCTAGGGCAATCTTTTTTAAACCTGCGCTCTAATATCTCTTTCATCATTTGATGGTCATCACCATTGCTGGATTCTTTTATTTTAAATATTCTATAATGCGTTTTGTCAAAGCCTTCTTCTGTAAATACCACCATAGATCCTACGGCAAAATCGCCAAAGTTATGGCTATTGTCATATGCTTCCAACCTTTTAGGAATATCTTTTAAAGCAAAATAATCTTTAATTTTTTTTAGATGTTTCAGTGATTTGTGCTGCCCAGTAATTTTGCTTTCTAAATGATTTTTTGCTTTATCCACAGATAGTTTTAGAGTTTCAATTTCATAGGTGCTTTTTGGTTCTTTGATGTTTATGGGTTTATTATGTAAAATAGCAAGGCTATTATTAAAATTTGCGCTGAGATCCTTATTGCAATATATATTTTGCGGAATATTGGCGCTATAAAATTGCAATAACAATGATTCTAGCATTTCTTTTGGCGAGCTTTCTTCTTCGCAATATTCAAAATTATAGCTATAGTGACCAAAGCCACTTTCTACGCTGTACGATATAATATTTATTGCACCTTGTTCATTTTTAAAATATATCCCTATATAATCCGCGCTTTGCTTGGTATATATTTGATTCTGTGAAATGGTATGTAGATTTTGCAACACTCTAATTCTGTCACGATACAAGGCTGCTTTTTCATACAGCATTGCTTCGCTAGCCTGCTGCATAGAGTGAAGTAATTCATTTTGAATGGTTTCTGTTTTGCCCTTTAAAACAGATTTAGCACCTTTAATTGCTTGAGAATAATCCTTGTGTGTAATTTTATTTACGCATGGAGCAGAGCATCTTTTAAGCTGATTTTCCATACAGGGTTTTTTCCGTGAGGTAAAAAAACTATCGGCACACCCTCTGATTAAAAATATTTTTTGTAGCGCTACGATGGTTTGTTTTGCCTCAAATGATGAAACAAATGGACCGTAGCAATCTTCATGCTTTTTGCCTCTATATTTAATTATTCTAGGGTAGGGGTGAGTGGTTATTTTAATAAATGGAAATGATTTATCGTCTTTAAGCAATACATTATATTTGGGTTGCAACTTTTTTATTAGCTCAGATTCTAGGATCAGCGCCTCAACCTCATTGCTGGCAATGACAAACTCTACGTTTGAAGTCTGTTCTAATATTTGTTGCATCCTGCTGGAAAGAGGCTTTAAATATTGAGATAGTCTTTTTTTAAGATTTTTAGCCTTGCCTATATAAAGTAATGCATTACTTGAACCATATATCTTGTATACACCCGGATTTTCTGGAGCGCTATTTACAAAATTTTGCAGAATTTTCATTGGCAATAAGGTTTTTGATATTGGATTTTTCTCACAACTTTAATTACTTTAATTGCTTTAACTATCTATAAATACAAGGTTATAAGCATCGTTCCAAAACATTAACTCTAAATTAGTGCTATGATAAAATGCCTCTAACATCTGTTCTTGTATGGCTTCAGTGCTATTATCAGCTAATTCATCAAACACATTAATGACATCATCAACCATCACATCAAATTCTGTATTGGAATAAGAGTTAATCCAATGCTGATAGGGGTTATTGTCTATGGAATTCTCTAGCATATAATGACCCAACTCTCTGTATACCCAAAAGCAGGGCAGTATGGCAGCTAATGCTATTTCTACAGGTTCTTCACTTGATACTTTAAGTAAGTAACTTGTGTATGTTAATGTAGCAGGGGTAACCTGTCCGGTTAGCTTCATGTTAAAGCTTTCCTTTAATGGGTTATTAACCTTTTCTATCTCTGAGCTAGCCCCACTATATGCATGCTTTAAAAACTCTGATGCATATTTATCTGGAACTCTTGAGACTATCAGTGCATTAGCTTTGACATAGTCACTTAAGTATAATTCGTCTTGCTCTATATAGTAGGCAAGTTTATTTATTGCCAAAGTACCATTGACCAGCTCCTGATTAAAGGGGTGATCAATTATTTGTTGATATATTCCAAAGGATTTATTCCAAGCTTTTTCAGAGAGTTTCATATTATTTTATATAAAGTATTGAAGATAAATTGTAATGCTATTTTTAATTTTTACAATTTGCAAATAGCGGTATTAAATTTTTATCCTATTTATTCAAGTATAAATTGTAGCTATATAGTAATGAACAACTATTTGGTGTTGATGTTTTTTATATATAGCTTATTGTTTAGTTAAATAACTTAAAAGTATACATATTATGTCAAAAATCATAAGTAGTATAGCCTCAAATCCAATAATTATTATATCGAAAATCATGAGTAACACGCCCTCAAATCAAGTTACAAACCAGAGAGAAGGTTACATTGATGCGATTATCTTGGTTGTTGAAGGGGTGTTGTTTGCGATATGTATTGGTGTCGTTGCTTATGTGATTAGGAGGTGGTTTAGGGAGGAGCTTCGCCGTAAATCTGACGCCAAACGCAATGAATTACCACAGGAAGATCGCAATATTATAAGAAAATTGAGCAAGTTTAATTATACGACAATGCATCACGTCACACCTCCTGTAGAGAGAAGGGGTGAACCACCAATATCAGATAATAACAATATTGAGTGTGATAGTGTGTTTGATGGGCGCGATGGTGGCATTGAGCACGATGCAGCTAATAGACCGGCATCAAGTAACGTAACTGAATACGATAGCGTTGCTAGCAATTGTTCGGTGTCAGGTATGAACACGGACACTGGGTACAATAGTGATGTTAGATGTTCTCAGCAAGACATATTAAAAGGCAGCACTATGAGCTTAACATCTAATTTGCAGAATGTAGTAAACAATCTTTCTAAACTACTTGAGAACACAGATAGCGAAACCTATGCATTTCATAAATCCATAGGCAACGAATCCACACGTTTACACGATCCTAAATTATCTAAATTACCTACATTAACAGAAAGTTCAGTTTTGTATTAGAGAGTTTCATCGCAATAATTGCAATTAAAAATTGTTTTAAATCTAATATCAATCAACTAATTGTTGTTAACACTCTTTTTATATATTGTGTATATTTATCATGTATACAACCCTATTTTGTTGGATAAATATAAATATTTTTTATAAAAACTATGATCAGTGATACATATATTTTAGGTGAAGATGCTATACAGCCTTTTGAGAGTGAAAATACAGTATATAGCTGCATTGATCCACTTCCCCATCCTTATTATAACAATGATACATCTGCTTTAAGCGATGTAGCTAAACTGAGAGCGATTTCTTTACTACAAGAAACTCAAGATGAAGATGGGGAAATACACTTGGGCAATTTAAATATTACAAGCTATTCAGATGTAATTTTAATAAATGCATTTATAGAGAAATATCAGGATGAAGATGGAAATATTGACCTAGAAGATCATTTAAAAGATTACAATATATCTATTGTTTTAGATGGTTTGGACAAAATTAGAATGGTTGAATTGTTAAAAGATGCTCAAAATATAGAACAAATTTCTTCTTTAGGGCCTTTGACGCCAATAGGCTATATAAATACAGTTTTTATGATTAACCTTTTACGGGAGGTTAACGATGCAGGTGTTGACGCCGCTGAAGTGTTAAGCAATGTGCTAAATAAGGCGCAAAATATGGACGATATCACTATAGAAGATTTATACATGAGTATAGATCAGTATGATGTCTTGAGAGACTCTGTGCGTACATCCATGAATGAAAAGCTTGATAAGGGCGATATTATACATTTGGATGAAGACCCTATCTGCATGGATCCTGAAGTAGCATACTTGTGGCACAAACAGCAATATCCAGAGTTACATACCTATGGGGAAGCCACTATATACAAAATGAGACCGTTTATATATAAAGATATTGATGTAACTATGTCAAACGGATGCAGTGGCGAATGGCCATGGAAATTGCAAGCTGTTGGCTATGACTCAATGATATTTTGCAGAACTTATGATTATTGCAGTGAATCTCCTGTGCCAGAACTATATGGAGATGTACCAACCTATGATAATTATAAAATACCAACCTTGGATAATGACAATGATATAAGATTGGTTTTAAATTATATGCATGCTGATAATTTATGTTCAAATGTAGGTGCTAACAATTTATATGAAGATCGATCTATAGTAGGAAGCAAGGGGTTGAGCTGCTTAGGTAAGGAGCTCACTGGTGTGCGCGTTCAACCTCAAACATATCATGGTGGCAAATGCGATACTGGAGACATGAGCACACAATATGTATGTCAAGAGGTAATCTGCCCTATAAAGGATATTGCAGAAGCGCCTAGAGAAGGGAAATACTATGATTGGGAAAAATCAAATAAGGGAATTTCTTTGTTTCAGATGAAGAATATATTTGCTCCATGGATAGAAGGCTATAGCGAATCTAAATGGGCTCTTCCTGAGCGCGGCTCAGAAGAATTTGCAAAAGAGCTAAAGGAATGGAGAGAAGCAGGTCCATGGGGATATGGCAGGTCAAAAGAAGAGTACGCAAAATTAGAAGATGAATATGGTATGGTTAGCTGGTTTACTTCGCTGGAAAAGCTAGCGCAGTAAGCCTTTTATATTGAAAAATTTATTTTTCTTGTCTCTAATTAGATATTGGAGATAGTGGCAACCGAATAACTTTCTAAACAGCAACTCTATTAAAATAATATTAATATCAATTGACTAAAGAAATATTTACTAATATAATATACATATTAATTATACTATAAATATTTTATGCAAGAGAACGATGACCTAACTACTGATGCCAAACAAGAGGCAGAGCCCTGCGCAATTGTTAAGCAAAAGCTCGATGATCGCAAGAATAAATATGAAAAAGACAAGAAGGATCTTGATATAAACCATGAAGAAGACAAGAAGGATCTTGATATAAACCATGAAGAAGGCAGGAAAAATCTTTGGATAGAATATAAGAAAGATATTATCAAGATAAAATTTGACTACGATAAGAGTGAGATCAAAAGCAAAATTAAAGAAAATCGCAAAAAAGCAAAGAAAACAATGATTATTGGTTGCAAGTTCTCCGGACAAAAATTACTCGATGAGATGAACAATATCAAGAAAAAATTTAAAGAAGAATGTAGTAAAAAGATAGCTAGCCTTGAAGAGATATATAACAAAGATATGGCTGACCTTGAAAAGAGATATGAAAAAGAAATAAGCAATATAGATGTGAAAACATCAGAAACCACAAAAGATATATCAGATAACAAGCAAATTGCTATTTGCGGTGAATATTTGCCGAAATCACCTGATATGTGCGATCAATCCACCCAAGCGCAATATATAGATGACAGAGCAGTAATTGAGAATATTGTAAAGGATAGGTGGGACTTTGAATGCAATGAAGGTGTTTTACGTCATTTAGGTATAACAAGTGATTTGTTGAAAACTAAAAATAAATTTAAGATATTCGATGCGATACTTAATAAGTTAGACGATAATGGCAGAAGTCTTGATCTTAATGTAGGGGTGGTTATTAACCATTGCGCTGGTCAGATCGAAAGTATTGGTTTAGATGAATTCTTAAAGGAGTGCACAAAAGAAGGAGACTATTTTGCAATTGTTAATAGTTGCGCTGCCAGGTTACACCCTAGGCCAGTTGAGCATTTTCTACGGTTAGCAAATAAACTTGAGGAGAGTCGATCACATTATGAGATTATATGCGTGCTAAGGCATTATATCATTAATGGCTATCCTCCAGAGAGTTTGCGCAAAATGCTTACCGATAAAAAATCTCGTCCACAACACACTGAAGATGATTTGGCATTTTTGGATAATGTATGTTCATCTGGCGCCGATAAATCTGCATTACCAACAGATGACGCCAATAAAGCTGTGAAAGATGGTGCCCTCTCAAAAACTCTTGCAAAGAGTCAAGAAGAAGTCGTAAAGACGCAAATCTCAAAGAGAATCATGTTGTTCAGCATATATTCTGCGGCTAAAGAAGGAAAGGACGATACTTTAAAATCATCACTAGATATAGCTTTAAATAACGGTTTTGATTTAAAAGAAGAGGCATATCGACTGCTATGTAAAGCTAAGTTTGACACAACCACAAAAATTATTTTAAATGCATTAAAAACTAGCGAGGTGGTTATTTGTGCTGCGTTATGGCAAAGAACACACATAAAGGGTCTACAATCACCAAACGTAGTGAAAGCTATTTTAAAATATACAAGCGTTAACCAGATGATTTACTTAGAGAAGGTTGTAGAGCTAAAATCTTACCCCAATCTTGAAGATATGGTTCAGATTATTATAAAAGAAATAACAGCAGAAGGACAAAGATTAACAACAGAAGGACAAAAATTAGCAATAGAACAAAGATTAGAAATAGGACAACAAGATCTAACTACTCATTATCAGGTATCTGAACTTCCCGATAGTTTACAAGATGTAAAAGTAAGTCCTGTAGAGGTGAACAATTCTAGGAGACATTAAAGTAGTTAAAGTAAAGTAGCAATATTTGCCAATAGAATAATTAATCTCTTTGATTTTACTTAAGATAAACCTTATGCTTATACTTTATCTTTTACGTACCGTGCAATGCTGCCCATTATTTTTACTGCAATTATTTCAATAGCTTCTGGAGTGGTAGTTGCCAGTATTGTGGCATTAACTCTGATAAATAAACGCTCTGTAATAATAAGCGCTCTGCAAAAATCTGAAGAAAATTTAAATGCAATAATAGCAACTCAACTTGAAAATGAAAAGCAATACAGAAATGATTATATTGAACTGCAAAGAGAAAATACTAACTTAGAAAGCGAGAAGGCGACACTTAATGAAAGGGTGAAGAATGCTCAAGATGAAATTTTAAAGGAGAACAACAATGCCACAGAAAGCTTTAATGTCTATAAAAAGGAATTAGAAAAATACCAAGAAAAAACTAATGAAGAATTGAAGTCACAATTTAAAAATATTGCCTCCAGCTTACTGCAAGACAACAATAAGTCATTTGGAGAAGCATCGCAAAAAGATTTAAACAATATTTTAGCGCCACTTAAAGATAAGATTAAAGTTTTTCAAGATAAAGTTGAGCAAACATATACCGAAACTGTAAAAGAGCAACATTCCTTAAAAAATGAGATAAAAAATCTTTTTGAAGCAACATCTAAAACACAATCCAGTGCAGAAAACTTAGCCAATGCTCTAAAAGGAAATAATAAGACATTGGGCAACTATGGAGAGATTATTTTAGCAAACGTTTTAGAAAATTCTGGGTTGCAGGAGGGAATAGGTTATACGTTGCAAAAATCTATTGGGGCAGGTAATATACCTGATGCAAAAGTAATTTTGCCCAACAATAAGCATATTATTGTTGATGCAAAAACAACTCTCAAAACATATGAAGAATATATCTCATCAAATGACGATAAAATGCGTTCCACGATACTAACTGCCTTTATCACGTCAATCACGAATCATATAAAAAGTTTGTCAAACAAAGAGTATCAACACAAAAATACTAATACTCCAAATTTTGTATTGATGTTTATACCGATAGAAGGTGCCTATAACTTGGCATTGAATCCTAAGCATGATCTTTGTAATTTTGCTTTTAAACATAATATATTTATAGTATCTCCCACATCTTTAATGGCTACTTTAAGAACCATACACCATGCTTGGAACAATGAACGCCAGAGTAAAAATGCTGTGGAGATAGCAGAAAAAGCTGGAAAAATGTATGATAAATTTGTTGGTTTTGTAGGGGCACTAGAGTCTGTTGGCAAGGATATCAAAAGTGCCGATACGCACTATGGCAATGCAGTAAAACTTTTGAGCACTGGAGATGGCAATCTTTGCAGAAAAACTGAAGAATTAAAAAAAATGGGAGCTAAAGCAACTAAGTCTTTACCAAAAGCGTTGGTGGAAGAAGAATTGCCGATAAAAGAAATAGAGCCAGTTTCTTTGTCGGAAGAGAGTGGTATAGCAGAGGATTCAGAGACAGGGCAGATAAATTAATCGGGTTATTATTGACTACATACAAAAAAACCGGGCAGGAAGGGATTCGAACCCTTGGTACGCATGACGTACGTCAGTTTTCAAGACTGGTGCCTTAAACCGCTCGGCCACCCGCCCACAGAATTTATATGTTGTATTAAATGCTAGCATACAACATATGTGATAGCAACTTTGTATTATGTGTGTTAAATAATGCGGGCTATAGGATGTTAGGCACAAGGTTCTTGTGATGTGATAATATATGTTGTAAAATTATTTTTACAACAATCGTCGTCCAAAGCTGGCGTTGAGATATGGATTTGT
>JAUZND010004659.1:0-11587 GCA_034780555.1 Coelogynopora nodosa
CCCCGAAACCGGTCTGCAGATGGATTTACCTGTTAATCATTGTGTCTATCAATTTGATCTATACTCTATCGTAAAAATACCGTATGGAGAGTCCTTATTAGCAAATATTTTTGTTTACAAATTTTCAAATACCGAATATTGAATATTAAATAAAAAGAAAACAATTTTCCACATATATGTATGCATGTGGTATGTTATCATCGTTTAAAGCGTTTAAAGCTGATTTTGGTGAAATTTATCCTCAAAAATATTTTGTCTTACACTGAAGTTTGATATAATTTACTATCAAGGGGGTTGTGATTTTACACTGCTCTCCTGTAACAATAAATAAAAAGTGAATTAAATGAGTTGCTGACAAATTGACTAGTTAATAATACAGGCGAAAAATAACAGTATAGGTAGAAAGCAATCTTATTATTTGAAAAGTTTTGATAATCGTTTCTAGTTTTTGATACTGAACTAAATAATAGATGATGTTTATAAATGTTGCAAAGATAAAAAAAAGTGTAGCCTGCTCCCCATATTTTAAAATTGTTTAATATATATACATTGTTCTATTTGGCTAATTGTGAATATTATTATTTCTTATAATAATGCTTTTTTTAATTTCAAATGTTTCATTAAAAAACAATGTATAACATAATATATATCTAATATATAACAATAATAATGAATTTGAATATAAGACAAATTATAACATCTCTAAAAAGTATTGAATGAAAATATGATATTAGTGTTAGTTTAAAAAATCATGAAATAAGTTACATATCACATATCACATATCACATATTACATATTGCATATCACATATCACATATCACATATCACATATCACATATCACATATTACATATCACATATCACATATCACATATCACATATCACATATCACATATCACACGTTATTCATTAGTGCATATGAAAACTATTTACCTTTATTAAATTCTGTTTAATATATTTAATTCCAAATATTCAACCATTATTTAAAGTTTCCGATAACTGTATATGTACCGTTTTTTGTTCAAAAATGTATATATTTCATCTTTTATCATTATATTTCATCAGTTAAAATACATTAAATAGATTAAATATTAAAGATCAGATTATTCTAATACTAATATCTAAATCAGAAATGCTATTTTGATTTATTGAATAATCATATGGATTTTGAAGAAACGAAATCATGTTTGATAAAATATCAAAGTGACTTTTTACCGGTTTATA
The DNA here is from genome assembly GCA_034780555.1 of Coelogynopora nodosa. NCBI lineage: Eukaryota > Metazoa > Platyhelminthes > Proseriata > Coelogynoporidae > Coelogynopora > Coelogynopora nodosa. The sequence goes on from JAUZND010004659.1 coordinate 1,224, forward strand.
GTGATTTGTTTAAAATATGTGTCATTGCAATATTTAAGTAACACAACAAAACTTTGTAACATGTAGTGTAGATAACCATTTATTTACTAATTTAAAAAGTTAATTAAATATATAATAAAAAAATATGATAATATTTATATATATATAATGGCAAATAATTTTTTACAGCCAGAATTGTTTGCCTTTTGCGAATAAGTCTTTTATTGTTTAAATATTTAAAATAAATTATTTTTTGATGAAATGAAAATTGTTTATTTAATTTTTATAGGACAACATATATAATAGTTATAGTTCGGCCATAACTAGCAATTGATAATAAATATGTTTTTATTGCGTATATCGCTTTTCTTTGTAGAAAAAATACAGCAATGTAAAAGTTTTGTTTAATCTGTGTCAGTATGAATGAATAAAACATAACTAGAGTCTTTTTACATCAGATTAGAATTCAACTCAGGTTCATCATATAAGCGCTGAGCAGTACAAAGTTAAGCTTGCAGACTAAGCTTTCTGTAGAGTATATTATTTTAAAACACGAATTTAAAAATTAAATTAAATAGCAATAATGCACTTCATTTATTTCTTTATGTTCGTTTTAAAGTTCTCTGCAGAAAGCTTTGCCTGCTTATAGCTTAACTTTGTGCAGCGCAGCAATACATTGTATATTATGTAATAAGAGTTTAATTTTTAATATTTAAATATTTTACTCATTCCTACTAACGAAGATTAAACGAAACATTTGATGTCACTGTTTTTGTTTACCTAGAAAATCGATATACGCAACAAAACAATTTATTTAAAATAAAGATAATCTATCATCTTATTCTTATTCTCACAATAAAAATTACAAAGTTTCTTGAATTTTAAAGAGTGTTTTTCTTTGTGAGTTATCTACACATAAACAAGTTTTTTCTTCTTTAAATATACTGCTCATTAAAGTATTTTTAAGATAATGTAATAAAAAAATGATTAATTCAAACAATTTTATAAAATCTGGGTGATATACAAAATACACACACTTTCATTCATAATCTGCAGTGCAAAAAGTTTTTTTTTTAAATCCAAAAAAATAAATTCAAAAATTCCATCACTGCTGAATGGAATATACATTTACTTACTTGACCTTCAATTTCAAAAAAAGTTTTTCTCTGTGTTCTTTTTTATAATATAGTGATTATTTTTAACATTTTTGCGGATAATATAACTATAAAATTTCTTTTAATATTGTTTGCGGATATTGCTTTTTGAATTATAGTAAATAAGTGTGTTAATCGAAAAAGGCAATTTTACCCTTACATTTGAAGATTATACCTCGTTTTATACTTTTAATTTTGCGGAAAAAGTTTGACTATGTAGATATATACTGTTATATATATATTGCCCAGACCTGCCCTTGCATATTTGATTACAAATACAGAATTTTATGTATTTTTCTTAAAAACTTATCTCAACACTTTGAATTTTATGACGTCATTAGATACTGAAATAAAATAATATTAGAAATTCTCAACATTTATTAATCTTCTCAACCATTCGATGTTGATATTTAAAATTTGTTTCACTATTTATTAAATTTATGCATGAACGTATTTTAAAGGGATGAAAACCCAGATTAAATGTTGAACTGGTTTGTAGTAAGAAATATTACTAAACTCTGAAAAGCGCACGTTTATAGTTTAAAAATTGAGAAAAACTTTTTTAAAAAGCATATTTTTCAATAAAGCTTAAATTTTTAAACTGTCAGCTACTATATATATACGGATTTAACGTTATAAACGCACTAGATTAATTTATAAAGTATTCGCTAGCGTCAAATGTTATCATTAAATGTCTTCAAAAGTGTAAATATCTTTATCGTAAACTATAAATTTAGTATATTTGAGCAAGTGATGATTTCATCGATATTAAACCGCCAAACCAAATATAATATATAAATAAATAAATGCTGAATTTTTCCATGTGGTCAAATTTCAGATGAATGAATTGAATACTTTATGCTATTCTTTATGAAACACATTTGATATTCGGCAATAACGTGTTTTATCGGCAGCCTTGGACAGCTGCACTAAAATAAAACAATTCGAAGTAGAAAATATTTTTTAGTTGGTAATCAGGTAATCATACATTTCATATTCTTTTCCATTGAATATTAAAAAAGCATTCCTCAATTAAAGATAATATGCTCAATATAGTTCAAGGGTTAATTCTACAATAATTGTCAACGTTATGTAAAAATTGTGTTAGCATTGTGACAATGACAATCATATTAAAAGTATTTGTATCCTAAAAATAAAATGTTTATGCTATCGAAAGATTATAATAATAATAAAAATTGTTTTTAGTTTCAAAACTTTTCTAAACAGGTTGTGTTTACAACGTAATAAGGTTCAATTTTATACGTACATATAATTTAACAAAATGTAATGCGTATAATAATCAATTAAAAAATATCCTAATCTTTTCAAATCTTTTCAAACAATTATCTTGAAATGTGACGGTGTGTACAAATACGTTCCTTCATCAATATTTGTATGTGAAGAAAAAAAGTTGACCCATTGATTGACTGGACTGTCATGAGAGTAATCAATATAATTTATTACAAAAGTGTTTCTTGCCTAGGCGTGGTATCCGATTGCGCGGGTATGCCTAAGTGGTCTATCAATTTTTAAATAGTCTTAAAAGCTGGTCACACGATAAGTGAAGTCATCTCAGAACTCATGCATTTTATAATTGAAATATTTCAGGCTAATATATATTCGAAATTAGTAATATTCATTCTTAGTCAGTTTATTTATTGAAAAATATTTCATTCTATGGACATTCCCATCATTTTATAATTGTTATTAATGCATCCACCCACGACAAAATAACTTTTTATTTATTTTAAAATGTTTACACGTGAACAGTATTTTTCCTAGATATTTCTTGTCATGGTTAATTTTATAAATATCGAAATAATACGTAGATTGCCCACACATTTCACTATCAGCTGTCAAATGAATAAGAAGGTTAAAGTTACATAAGAAAGTTAGATTAGAACCTAATAAAACAAAAAGCTAAGTTTCAACATGTACATTTTTACGAAATATACATAACAATCAAGACTTCGAAAATGACTTGGTTGTATATATAACTAAAGAAAGGCTAAACGTGTTTTCAACTAAAACATATATATGATGAGAAGTATATTTCGTTTAAGGTCCAAGAGATCACTACTTATTAACTATATATATATATATCAATGGGACTATGAAAGATGAATATATTAATTATATGATAATAACTTATGACAGTGATTATGTGGTCTCATAAATATATTATAAAATAAGACGCAATATTTATATATGTTTCTTCTATAACTACAGGAAATAATAAAAATGTGTTCGTATTCAAAACATATATATATGTTTTGAATAATGTATTTAGAATTCAAAAGGTTGTGACTTAAATACGGAGGAAAAAACCGGAAGAAAAACCGGAGGAACAAATAACTAGTTTTTAAGGTCGGCCTTGAAACAAGTAACAAAGATAAACAAACAATTTTAATTTAAAGAATGTAATAATTACTTAACATTAGTTATAATTCATTTATTTGTATATTTCAGAATTAATTTAAATGTATACGTATTTTGACCATTTTTATCGACATTCTAAAATCCCCTACATTTGTTTTTATTAATTAATTTGATTATTTTAAAATTAATTTTGTTTATTTTAGATACTTTTGCATTGATGACCTTGAAAAATAGGTTAAATTTCCTTAGGATTTGTCCTCTGCGTTTTCCTCCAGATTTAAGTTACAATCCTTTTTCGATAAGTGTATATATTTTTTTACTAATGCATTTGAATGTATTATAATTGAGTGAGCTATGATAGGTGCAATGATAGGTGATTTTGAGCTCCTTATTAAGGATCAAGTATATAAAGTAAATTATATAAATAATATAATCTCTGTACTAATTCGTAAGTTTCAATTATTACACTAATTAAAACAAAGTATTTTTAATTTCAGTAATATTTAAAAATCAATAATATGATTTTTTTTTATTGATGTCTTAATAATAATCAGCGATAATAATTTTAATAGAAGAGCTATATATTCTGTGTTGTAATTTATTTCGCAATTCTATATGTGTACATTTCTCTTTCTTGCTTTGGGCCATGTTTACTTTCATTGAAATACGACTACGCAATAATTGTATGAAAAGATTCTTTCTGTACTGCGTCACATTTATTAAAATGATGACTATAGTTTAACAAGTTGACTACTGTTTAACAGAACTATTCACTAAATTAATACATTTTCCATTCATGAAATTACGCTCAGATAGCTTGGCTTTGTACACACGACTATAAGAGGTAGCACTTCTGCTTGTTAATATAGAAACTTTCGAAAATGTTACAACAAGTTATTTTACACAAAACACGTTCTTGAAACTAAAATGTTGCTATGAGCTCTCTCTGCACATCGTCGCTCGCACGACTCAATCTAAAGCTATAGCTGAGGATCTGCCATGTTTGCTCTTCATAAATATTGCTTATAATATTACGTATCAAGCCTACTCAGAAATCGATGATTAATATTGTGATATAGTGAAATAGCTTTGGAGCTAACATATTCACATACATAGAGCGCGCGATACTTTCAAAAAATGATCGTCTACATATTTGTAATCTGAAATGAATACATTTTAGATGAATATCATGATCAACTACTTGTATATGCGGTTAAAGAATGCAAATAACGTATGTTAACAATGTTATTACAATGTACATTTATAATTTAATCGAGGATATGAAAATTACAAAAACTTATTTAAATAAATATTGAAACTTTGAAATTTATAAGTATGTAAAAATTACATTATATATGCCCAACATGAGAATATTTAAAATGTAATTATGTATGTATTACATATATATTGCACTACATGTAAGTAGTTGATATTATCCTTGATACGACTTTGACTCGCCTATAACATTATGGTTGCTTTTATAGAGAGATTTGACAAATAAAAAAATATGTAGTAAAATAAACGGATAAATAAATTAGCTGCTCAATGTAAAATTATGCCATTTAATGAAGTTTGATGACGTAATCTTATTTAAACATTTATCATATATATAGTAAGCCAAATAAGTACTTCAGTAAACACAAATATATGTGGTATAAAATGTTTATAAAATAAACCTATAATAAACATGTATAAGAGGATTAATCAGTCATGTTTAAACACAATCATACTTTTAAACGTTTAATGAACGTCATACGGCACCCCATGTGAGTCATAGGGCCCACCATGTGAGTCACAATACATTCGTGTGTTTTATGCTGTAGAATATATTACAAAAAACACCAGCTTAACATGCGCTACAATTGTAAATTAGTGTATATCTATCTATTTCATCTAAAGGCATGTAAATATGTATTGTAATCATATATATATATATATATGTATTATATTACCTACATAATATATGTATTTGTGTTTATTCTATGCAATATTTGTTAATATCTATTATTAATAATTTCTAGTATCATTTAACTCCAAATATGGACACGAATAATGTAGATTATAAAATCGATCATGTACGAATGTTTTGTTAAAAACACGAACTATCTGTAACGCACAAACATGATGCCATTTCGGATATCGAACTAGTATTACACACGTTTCCATACATTGTACTGTAGACTAGATATTCAGAGTTGACACAGCTAGTCAAATAGACCCATCGAATGACACTGTGAAAGATAACGACTTTCATGTAAACAGGAAATACATGAGACAGACCACCACACCAGATTGATTTGTGGAATAATACAAGGGATCACGACACCTTATCTACATTTGTTGAATATATGTTCTATCAATATGCTAACCTTTATAGAACAATAAATAGATATACATTACCGTTTAAGATAAAACCAAATGACAAATACATTTTTTTACAGTCATTCTTACAAATTAATAAATATTATAGTTTTTATATCGATATTTTTACTATTTGATATTCTTTTCTATTTTACTATTCGATATTTGACTATTATACCTATTATTACATCTATTATAATATGGAGGAACAGTATTATAATGCCGATGAAGGTATATATTATTGATAAACAGTTAAAAACGTATTTATAGGAGATTACACAAAATCTTAAAGTATATTTTAGCCCTGAATGCCGTAGTTCATTGATAACAGTCATTAACAGTTGACAATTAAGTGAATATATGATAAGATAGATGTGTCAATGTATTCTACGGAGATATAACATTTACTACTAATTATAGAGCACATCTATTCTATGTTATATATATATAATTGGACCCCACTCTGCTGTTTCAACAAAACTACTTTAAGTGATAATATGTTCGAAGTTTATCGCACATAATTAGATGTCGAAACATACATGAACCATATAGTTGATATAAATGTTCGTGTATAATCGCTATATTTATGAAAATAGTTTTAAATTGCCTAATTTATAATTAAACCCTTCGCGGTCCTTGAGGGTGAGGGAGAGGGGGGGGTTATACGCACAAACACGAGCTCTATTTCATCAAACTTTCCAAAAATGTTGCAACCGGCCAAGCTGCAATTTGGAGCCAGTGAATTAAACAATTTCTTAAGGACGTTTTGACATCATACTATATTTTATGGTTCTGATCACTTGACCGGTCTATCAAAATTTATCATTTGCGAACATTTGGAAAATTTATGTTGCACTAACCTCTATTTTTTCCTTTTATTATTTGTATATATAATTTATTTATATCAATTATATCAATTAAATAAATGAAATATTTGATTGGTACCAAATACATTATGTACCAATCAGGTAGTACTTCAAAAATGTATAACAGTTTTCCTGCCCTCCAACAATATCAGATTCATTTGAAATGTTGTCTTATGTAAACTATTATGCCAAGTTTCAGAATTTTTGATTTATTAGAAGTACTTCATCCAAAAATCGATATTATCCCCTGATCCATGCTAAACCAGATAACCCGACAAATTTACCACTAAGTTATTAGTGCTGAAACTCCTTAGAAACTTTTATATTTTACGCTTTAAAATTAATAAATGCTAAATGTTCATCATTTATAAAAAAAAAAAAGTATTTTGTTTCAATCTGTACATTTGATATTTGTAGAATAGTACAACAACATAAGTTGTACGAATCGAAACACTTTACATGGTATAAAGTAACTTTTACACTTTAAAATATTTCAACAAAAATTCAATGCACATAATCGAAAAATGTGTAATTTTGTGCATAACTCTATAATGACAAATAAAATATTTCCCCAAGTTTCAGTAAGTTCGATTAATTAGAGTTACTCTCTCTATATATGTTCACGTGGTCTAAACTCCCCGTTCTGGCCAAATCATATGATTCTCAAATCGTTCCAAAACTGACATGTATATTTATAAATTCATTATTATAAATATATATAAAAAATGTCATTGCCAAAATCTTTTTGGATTTCTTAGTGTCGACACTATATAGCTAGGGTCTTATCATGAACTCATCAAAATGCCTAAAAACACTGACCGGTAATAGAAAAGTTATTGATTCGAATTTTATTGCTATAGTTTGAGTGTTCCGCTAATCTAAGGTTCATAGTATGTATATATTTTAATATTTTTCAAAGTACTGCACGTAAACCATAAAACCATAAAGTTAAAACCGTAAACCATAAAAAATTAAGTAAACCATAAAAGGTCAAAGAGTATTTAGAGATGACCGAATATTCAATACTGCACCATTATTGACTTAACATAATGTACATTAAAAATATATAATATCATTAATCAAAAGAAAGAATATTGTGTGAACCAAAGTTTGTATCTAAAAATAAAATGTTACCAGTTTTGTATTACCAATTGTTTGCACCGTTTTGAAAGGGTATTGTATCAATATCATTAATTGTAAATATAGTTACCTATTGTATATATTGCAACTACAACCATGCACGTTAATTTATGCACAATCACAAACATTGTATAGGTACACCAATATCGGGATTTGGAAAAAGTTAAATAATACCGATAAAAATAATATATATAATAATGAAATATATAGAATATTAATGTAAAATACATGATATTTAAAACATTGCAAGCGCATTATTGTTCATGAAAAAATAATAAAACAATATTAATAATACAAGTAAATCATAATTAAATAAATTTATAATTAATTAAATAATAATTAAAATAATGTAAAAATTATCAATTTTACTTAGATTAATAATTGTATTATGTATGAGTTTGTATTTTAATGTGTTTTCTTATAAACGATTATAGCCGATTATAATTGATTTCAACAGAGCCTGTTCGCAATCGTCTACGCCAATCGAAACCTGGAGGGCATCTTCCGGAAGTCTCCTCGAAAGGAGGAGTTGGAGCGTCTTTGCGACCGGATCAACCAATCAGACGACGCCATCCCTCAGACAGAATTCGGGGCCACTGCAGCTGCCGCAGTTATCAAGGTGGGACCAAGAACTCCTTTTAATAAGTAGCGAAATAAAGATTTGCTCAAAGGGGGAGGCTGCTAACACACCCATAGCGCATTTTTACAACTGACATGTCCTTTTTTGTATCCGCCCGTCAATATTGTTTTTGTAAAGTTTCCTTGAGAAGTCCACACTTCAATAACAATTCTTTGCCAATAATGTTAGCACAAACTAATTGCTTATTTCTGGTAATTTTAATTTATATTCATCCTTATAAAATTTTTCTCAAAAGGGCTTTTAATTTATGAATATATAACATAATATATATATATATATATAATATTTATAATTTAGACTAAGGATATATAAATAATTGGAGTCAACAAAACATTTTACAAATATAACTATGTAATTAAAAATGATAAATTTATTACATCATTCGCACACATTGACAAAGTGTTCAGCACAATATTCGCACAGTTTGAGTCTTATCTAAAATATAATGAAATTGTATTATTTATGTCTCTTCCAAAAGTCTGTGGGCAAATATAGAACATTCACACTATATTGAACACACCTTCAATAGGCAGAATGATCGAATTAAAAAAATAATTAATTCAATACACAAACCATTATATAACTGTTTAATTATGAATAATCGTTATATTATGCACTCATACGAGTTCCTATGTGCACACCTTTATTTCTTTCTACATTACTACAACTATATAAATTAAGTATTATATAAATTAACGAGCTAAAGCCGTACAATGGTTCTTTATTTTTCTTTAGATAAAATACAATGTTATGGCCCTATATATATATATATATTACAATATTATATTCATGACCTAACTCTATACCTATGATATCAAAATGATATATTATATATGTTTATTAATATTATATATATTACATCTATAATATAGATATTTCTCTTTGTATAGTAATAAAATTAAATATAGACCATAAACATAAGTCATCCGCTTCCTCATTCAACTTAACGTTGAAATGTCGGTTACCTATCGTAGAAATAGCACAAAACTCACCTCTGTGTTAGTAAGTGGGGTGATTAGGTGGAGTTGTGTTCCGTGCTCTGTTACATATATATTGTACAATAGATCAATATACACATATTCCATTCTCAACCTACTCGTACGATATATATAGTGTAAGATTGAGCACCTCGACAGTTTACACACATTAGGCTATTATTATAATCGACTCAACTTTACGTCCTGCATGCATCGATATTTTTATCGAGATGCAATTGTTGGTTATACCATGACAACGATGATTATTAAATACAAATGAATATATATCTACGTTAATGGTGTTATTATATTTATTTTGTTCACAGTATATGATTCATTTAGCTAAAAAAAATCTAACAATTTATTCAATTTAAAGTATATTGTTCATAAATAAATTCTGAGATAATATTATATATACTTAATGAAATTATAAACAATTCAGACATGTAACCAAATTTTTCCAATGGGGTCGTTTAATAATTTTAGCGCGTCACACATTTCACTCTTTATACAAATAGTTATGTAGGGTATATGAAATTGAAATACTGAAATATTCTGAAACGTAAAATAAAGCATAATAAAAATGCTTTGAAATAAATGTGCGCCCAATTTTTTTGCGCCAATTAGTTTATTAATGTATGCGCCCCACACCCCCTGTGTACGTGCCTGCAATTGAAGAATACAATATCTTTTTAAATCAACATAATTAATACATTATAATAGGACAATCGATTTTATCGATTTTTTTGTGGAAACTCCTCTAGAAGTACGCATTATAGGCTTATTATTCTATTGACTAAATCACATATTACATCCTTTATATCTGCATGGTATTTAAATATATTGCGTATTATACACTGATTGGTAT
>JAUZND010004660.1:0-11586 GCA_034780555.1 Coelogynopora nodosa
AATTAATAATTGATTAGATAAGTGTTACTATAAATAAATTAAACAAAACTGTTCGACATGGTTACAAAAATGAGGTCCTCTAAATTGAAATATCTTGCAACACTTCATGTTCGGTCAATAAATATAGAACGCTATTCTTTTACAAATAAAAAAGCTATTATTGGCCTCTAAAAGTTTTCCATACTCCAACCCGTACATTTGAGTTCTAATCGCTACATTTAAATATGTTATTGTCAAATTTGTATAATCAACATCATCAACTCACGCATGTAACCGCCAAGTACGTTGTTTGATTCTGTCCCCGTTGGCCGTTTACAACGCGGTAGGCAGCTTGACTTCGAGGAGCTCGTCCATATGATCTGCGTGTTCACAAATTACAACCCATTTCATCGACGAAAAATCAACTGCTGATAAGCGCCATTAGTTTCAGTAATAAACCAGTTGGCATATGTTTGACGCTCTTGTCGTACGCGAAGAGTGTTGCGATCAGAAGGGGCCTCAATCACGTTTATGAGGGTATAAAAAAGACCATCCAACATATTTTTCACACTAGTTAGGAAGATCCGTGGCTTGTTTGATTTCTTTTAACGTTAGTAGGGGGTTTAACATATCGTCGTCGATTTTAACATTTCTGCTTCCCCTTTTACTGGCTCGTTTACAACACCAAAACCATTTTTTAATGTGGATTTTTTATGTCCATTCCGTTTGCTAATTGAAGAATGTCTTGGCCATTGTTGTATGTCAGAATTAGCCTTTCTTAAGCGAGTTAGCTGTTATCGTATATGTTTAAGGATTAATTATAAATAAGTTGATAAAGAAACAATAAATTTGACATGTTAAATCAATATTAAAATATATAGGTTCAAATTCCCATCCTATAGGATGGGAATTGAACCTTTACTGAACCTTATTTACTTATTTATTATTATAATTATAAATATTATATATAAATATTATTTATAATTATTTACTTATTTACTGAACCTTTATTGAACCTTATTTATTACACCACAAAACAGAATGAGAATATCACGCCTCATAATGGGGATATTGAGGCGTGATATTCTCATTCTGTTTTGTGGTGTAGTACATATTATTGATCTATTTTTAGAAACATGGTATACCCAAAAAACAGAAATAGCAGTTTTAATTATATTTAATTATCGATAGATATATATAGAACACGATTTTATTTCAAAGAAAACAATTATTAATGGCTGCTAAAGTTTTATAATTCAAGCCGCTCATTTGAGTTCCAATCGCTATACATACAACTAGACTATGTTTAGTTATTGTATGTTTTGTTATGATAGACATTATTAACTGCTTTAAAAACATATTTAAATCTCTATCAATATTGTTCTATTAATTGTTGTCCGTCTATTAAATTGAAATGCGCGTCGTTTTTATCATATAATTATATAATAAATGAATTGTTTAATTATAATCCGTTGAAATAGTGAGAATTCAGAATTTTACTAGAATGTTATTTTTATCGTGATTGTTTCTACTGCTGAATTGTTTATAGTACATATAAAAATTATTATTAAGACAATTAACATCAAAAAATGTAATTGAAAATTCTGCTTTTGTTTTGTAATTTAATAGAGAAGATCATTCTCGCACGGTTTATAATATTACCATCAAATTAATTTGTTTATCATTTATTGACCAATTTCAAAGAAATTAAATTAATTGCGCAAACATAAATAATCCAATGAAATAATTATCGACACAACTTTTCAGAACAAATTTCACAATATCTTTAGATTTAATTTTATAGGATGGATTAACACACTAATTTAGACTGTCTCTATTTATATAAGAGCCAATCAAGGTAATTAAAGATGTTGCAGTTTCCACTTATTTCATTAGATAGACCTTTCATTTGACATTTAATTCGTTCTCGATCTAGACCGACAACTGACACTTTATATACACATTGAAATCGTTAGTTAGTCGTTTTAAGCACACAATAAAAGCAGTCTGCAAGTCGATAAACTTACACAACCGTCATATATGAAAAATGTTTTTTTTTTAAATTATCACACGCATAAAATGAAAGTATATTTTTATACTTCTGTAAATTAAAGTAATTCTTAACCACACAATTCAGTTCAATATAAAATTGATAGATATATTAATAAAAAATATTTAATTTTTGATAATTTTAAGACAGATAATTTATATATTATAATGTATTGACTTAATTGCCTTAATGAATTTCAACCATTATTAGCAAATTATTGTATTAACATTTTAAAACACTTTGGTTGAAACGTGCACTGGTTTGTTGGCATTGCTATTAAAACATTTGTCATGCTATATACCTGTTTCATTATATTTTAATAGAATAAGTTAGGCTTGTTAATTTCCCACCGAAGTACAACTATTAGGCTACTTAGTTTTCGATATAATTAATGAACAACTTTTAGAGATATAATATTTCTTTAGATAATTTCCTTACAATTAATATTTGCGTCTATACATTTATTCGATCTTATCAATCTTATCATTCTTTGTCGATTAAACTATCTCGATTTATGAAAAAAACAATTGTACCCTGACTCCACACTACCTTAACCTTCCTGATCCACGCAGGACCATCTAGTCTCGTCAACAAGAAAATCGGCCACCGCATCGGACCAGCCACCTCCTCCCGTCAAGGGTAGGACGACCGGTACACGTGGGGGCGCCACCATCCTGCCCAATCCAAGGTTCCGGGGGGCCGCTGAGGCAGAGGTCCTCTACAACGGGCTGCACGGGTTCGGAATTGAGGACGACAGCGTGCTCGACTGTCTCACGGGGAATTCGAGCTTCCAGCGGCAGATTCTGGCGGACAAATATCTCGATCTCTGCGGAGTGGTGAGTTTGGAGTTGGTGGGATAGTTAGGTTAGTCATATTCAGAGGTATCCGCGAAATTGAAAAATTTGGATAAACTATGATTTTGTAATAAATTTCCGTAAAAAATTAAAATTAAGAAATTTACTGGATGAAAACACTTAATATGATCGTAATATTTTTTATTTATATATACATAATATATATAAATAATAGCCTACTTGCCGCGGAAGTTTTGCCATCATTTGTTTATCATCTTGCGAAGAAGAAAAAAATAATATTTTTAACAATAGGATTATATCTTAACATTTAATTTTTAATAGAGAAATTTCTTTAATAAAATATATTATATTATTAAAAAATTTTTTTTTGCTAAATCCTGACGCCGTATGTCTTACCTTCCATCTGTATCTATGTTGTGAGTTAATAATAATCAATTAAGTTGTGAAATGCTTGGTTGCTTCGCATTGTATCCAAAGACCCATATAGCTAAGACTCTATATTATTAAAATGGTTACGCTCTTTTGTTATGCAAGAAGCGCAACGTTGTAGTTGTACACAGTCAATATGGCTTTGATTACGGTTATACTAATTCATAGTTCAACATCTGATCGTAATAAAGTAAAATATAACCATTTTTTAAATTTATTAATAGTAAATGAATGAAGTTATTCAATTCCTTAACGCAACCACAAAAACATTACAAATCAAAAATATAAATAAAAAATAACCAGAAATTATCAATGCGACTGTCAAATAATTTTTTTAAAATATAATATCAGGACAGTGTAAAGAAAAAAGCAACATTCATGACTCAACTCCAAAAAAGTCAAACAAAAGGAATGAGTTATCCTCAAACCACAAAACTTTTTGCTAATATTCCGACGCGAGAACATTGAAAACTACCTCAATCTATGTATTAAAAAATTATGTATACTTCGTTCACTAAAAATGCATTCCACATGACCCCCTTATTTTCGATAATGTCTTTTACTGAATATTTTAAACAACGTTATAGATTATGTTTTTTTATATTTATTCTACTATATTATTATAGTTTTATCTCTATTATTTTATTGACCATTTCCCCTCTACTAACTTAAAACAATTCATTCAACATCAACATAAGAGACGTGTGGACTGCAAAACTGCAAGGCAGTTTCCTATATAAGCACGTAGACTCGTCACACCAAGAGCTATCAAGTTAGTTTGTACTATAGTATTGTATTTATTTGTGTTTGTATTAGTTTGTATTATTAAACAGTAAAGTGTGTACATTTCTTAAAACGTTGCAGACGTCTCTCACCAATTCACCCATCCCACTTATGTGTATCCATGTTAGTAACATCAGCCCTACTAATTGTAAGCACTGTAAAAAGGCTTCGATTTTAAAATAACAATTTTACTTCGGTCTATATCAACATTACCAATGGAACTCTTTTTCGGCAAGTCGAATATCTTCTAACTTTATGTTATCTTATTTTTTTCTCAATGTGAAGTCGAAAAAGCTCTCTTTTTTCACCTAATAAATCAACTTGATTACTGAATTATTATCCTTCGATGTTTCTTTGCAACATTGTCTATAATATTTATTTCTCCTTGAGCAACCGCTTTAAGTCGTCCATGAATACAGACAAAATCCATAATAATTGAAGTTTGTTTCATGTGTCTAGGTTACAAAATGGGTTACCTTTGTTTCATCGGTAATTGTCAACCAACTTCACTAACCAGTGTCATTTGTAAATTAATGTATCGATTATATCCAGGTCTGTCTGTTTTTATCATGAAACAAGTAACCTTCTATCTCATGACAAATTTGGTTTTTATGAAAATTTTATTTACTTGTGACGTACCTAAACTTTTTGGATGTTCTTTAAATTTCTTTGATATGAGCGGTATGTACCAGTCTTATATTAAGGTGATGATTGCACTCATTATGTGTAATAGTATAGCACTAGTGGGGTGTAGAGTCGATACTCGACTCACTATTATTTTCCTAATTTTTTAAAAAACTTTTGAAGAAAAACAAAATTGTTGCAAAAACCGTGGAAATCGGCCTTGTCAAACTAAAATAAGAGTCGGTCAATGTTTTATTAATTTTATATTTATAAAAAAATAATAATGTGAGTTATTGATTTCTACTGTTGTTGACTGTTTTCAGCTCTCTAGTCAGTTTTAATAAGAGTTAATAAAAAAAATATTATAATAAAAATACTATAATTTGTTTTATCATATTGATAATATATTAATTAATATGAGATTTTTAATATATATATTTACTATGGTATATTGAATATTTATATAAGTTATATATTATTATATTAAAATAATATAATAATATAGATAATGAAGTTATGTTTGATTTTTTTTTTAAATAGTGTCCTAAAATTTGAGACAATACTAAAAATGCCCTGATACCATATTTGAGACCATAATTGAGACTATTATCAGAAAGAGTGCGCTATATTGAAATGCAAGTGCTACGTGTTTAAACTAACTGCAAAAAGCATGAAAAAACAATTTTGTATAGGATGAGACAGACATTCAGTTTATGGCAATAAGTATATATAGCTTAAGATGAGATAATAGATTTATTTTACTTTATAATTAAAATGGGAACCACAAATCGTCGTTATTCTTAGCAAAAATCGTAAGTGATTTTGAGAGGTTTTTAGGAAAGCAAAACTAAGTTAGAAATTGTAATTAAAATTGCTTAAAAATGTCTAGCAACTATACTAATCGTCTGATAGACAAGACATTTAAACATTATAATGTGCACCAATACTTTGAAGATGATACAATAATTTGTTTGCAGATACGATATTTGCAGATACGATTTTTGTTAAGAACAGTGACGATATAGGCCTATCTGTCTATAAAGTATCAAAGAATAATGAAAGTACGCTTCCTTATAACAAATGGTAAAATAACATGTAACTAACAAGAGCGTAATAAAAAAGTAATAAGTTAATGAAAAACTTCAACATCCTCTGAATTATGCTCAGTCACAGAATATAATATAGTCATAATTGGAGACATAAAAAACGAAATGAGTCGTGTGAGGTCATAGTTTCTTAGTTACTGAAGTCAAAGATCTGAATATAGGTCAAGGCAATAATCTGGTCAGACATTTATGTTAGTTGAGGGATATATAGTTCGTGGTGAATTAAAATTAAAAAAAAACTATTTCTGAATGTCTAAAATTAATATGTTTCACTTTAAACTTCTGTATTATTTGCAGTGTGAATAATGATTACGTAATAATAAAAAAGTGTATTAAATAAAATATGTATTGTTGACGTGTTATTTACAGTTAGTGTTTTAAAATAATAGGCTATTTAAAATATGATTTTTAGGACAACAATATTATAATATCTGAAACTAAAAAAAATTGCATTCTGATGTCCAATAAAGCGCTTATTAGGCTACTGGTATATAACACAGTAAATAGGAAATATGTAAAATTTATTAAAATATGTTTTGTCTTGAGTAGAATACACAATCAATCATACCAATTAAAAAGTCCAAGGACGCCATAGCGTGCAATAAGCCACCCTCTATGCATCTACAATCAACAGTAGTATGGTTGTTTAGAAAGGCATGTATAACAAAATACTTATTATTCCAGGTTACACTTATTGGCATAATTTTGCTCAATTATTGATGTACAGAAGAACTGCATTTGAAGCAACTATACTCATGCAATACTTCGACGCAGTCAAAGGAAGCCCTCAATCGTTGAGTATATATACTAACTACACATAACAGAGAGTTGAGTGTGAGATCCTCCGACGAAGGTATCACAAGATGCAAGATCTGCTGCCAAAGGGTACGGCCACAGGGTGGGGTGCAGCTTCCACCGCACCACGGCTAATAGTAGGCGTCCAGTGCCTCGGCCACCGCTCGCAGGATGGCGTTGTGACTGGTGCGAAGGTTGCTGCTTCTCGCCACCTCAACCCATCGTGCGGTCTCATCCACGTTCTTCTCCATGAAGAGCTGAATGTTTGTTTGCAGGGAGGGAGAGAGCAGAGATGTCAATATTAAGAAATTACATAAATTCCGTATATAGCCAAGTTCAAATAAAAAGAACGAAACAGACTAATTAATTTTTTTAATATTTTTTCAAACTGGCCTAATCAATCTGGACTTTATTTGCGCATTATTATAGAGACATGAATTGAAATATTATTATAAGAAAAAACAATTGATATATTAAAGTGAATTTATTCATTGAAAGTAGTTTTTCAACATGAATCTTATTTAACTTCTTGGATTTCTTTATTGAACTAGTCAAAACATAGTCAATAAATTTATTTAAAAATATTTTAATCTGCTGAAATCAAATGTGATACATATACATATATATTACTGTTGATTGTGGACTGTCTTCTATTACTCAACAAAAAAGGTTGATCAACATAAAAACATTATAATACAATTTATCGTTGTAATGTACTAGTATAGGCCTATTGTATAAATTGATTTCTCCAAATATACTAGAGTATACATGAAATGACTATAATTCGGTCTGACACCCACCGGAAGGAGGTTATCATCGAAGGGCAGGTGACTCGGCTCATGAATGTTGATCACAATCGTCTCCATCCAGGCGTTGTCAGCGTTGAGATGGTCGTCCAGGAATCCCCGGAATACCTGCGAAGTGGAGATCAGTTGAGCGGTTTAACAAGTGCGGATAGAACAGTTTGTTTGAAAGAAATGATTACTGATCAGCTATAAGACTTTGTAAGACATGTCCCTTTCCAATTATAATAAACAAAACATTTCCAGATACATTTTAATTATTTTTATTTATAAATGTGAAAAATTATTTATAAAAAAAGAGATAAGCATAAAAACACCATGATAAATATATTAAATGAGACAAACGGACAAAACGTAACAAACCCAAAAATATAATAATATCTAATTTTACTCAAGTTTTGATTCCGCATTATCAGATAATAAGTATATTACCATATTATTTCATAGCTGACTGCTAATAACAAATTTACAAGTAGTATAATAAAAAGTATTTTTTTTATGAAACGGCTTGCATATAACAATTTTTTTTAATCATTAATTTTAGTTCTCATGATAATCTATTTGCAAATAATAAACCTTTTATAAAATAATATATATATTGTATTTGTCCAGTAGATACATTTCCGTTTAGCTATATTTGTGGTAATAAACTAAACAGATGAAATTGTTTTAGTACGAAAATAATTAAATACAAGAAATTACATGCGGTATTTATAATGGGTAATTTGTTAACGATAAATATAATTAAATGAGTTGTCCGTAAATTAAAAATCTTCCTCTCTGGATATACAGAAAAATCCCTACAACGTCTATGTAAGAGCTGAATTGCAGCGCACATCTTATAAAGTATAAAGGAGCCTCCCAGATATTGTCATGTTTCCGATGTTTTACGAGAGCATCACTGACTTCCCATTCATCAACGGATTGATTCAATGGTACAGTAGCCCCATATGTGCGATCCCTGGTAAAATCAGCCGCTTGAGCTACTTAATCGGTTAGTTTGCGGTCACACGAAGCGCTTCGTCTTCATCAACCAGTTTCGAAATGTAGTGGTGACGATGGAGCCTTCTACTTCTCTGCCCGGGGTGATTGGAATGCTTTGTCTGCACGATGTCGTTCCCTTTTAAAAAGATGCTTAAGACTGAACTTTTCCCTTCTCTGTAAAACACGTTTCCTTCTTGAGAAACCTGTTTCACCCTCTCTGTGTATCAAGAATAAATATTAACAACAAGAATATATGATTTAGAGTGAAATGAACAGAAATAAATATATATTACATTAATTTACAGATATTAAGACGGACAATTATATTTGAGTTCAATTATTATAAGGTCATTAGTTGATCAAATAAGCAATGAGCTACTAAATAATTTTTCTTAATCGTGAGTTCACGAAGAGTTACCGAACATCTACATATTATACAACAGGGGAACGTATAAGTAACCCCTCGAATATGAAGTGAACATGAAGCGGCACTAACCTGTTCACAAGACGCCGCCTCCAACTGTTTGAAGAGATGATCGGTCTTTCTCTCCGAGTAGACGGCTCTTAACTTGCGTCTCAGGAAGCTCATCACCACCTCGGGGACGCAGACGTTGAGATTACAGTCGATCAAGTGGTCCGTCAGGTACTGTGCAAAGAAGCGGTCGGGTCGTGGGGTCAGTTCTCATTATAGTTTAGTAGCTGTTGGCTTTTGAATTCACTAAATGTATGTGATTCATGAGAAATTGGGAATGTTGGACTTTTGCTGTTTTAGGATTTTGGAAATCTATTAATTCTTTAATCACTCGCACCACCCTTTCAGAAAGAAGTAATTATTTCCAAAAAAATATATCCATTTGTATATCAACATACAGTGGCTAGAGAAAAAAACACAACAAAACTTGAAGATATTAAAAAATATAAAATCTAACTATAATTTATTAATTATAATTAATATAATAAAGGTATCGTTCATGGTCACATAACAATAGATTTTAACACTCATGGAATTAATAAACTTCATTCTTTATACCTTCAAATGAATATTTAACCGAGAAAAGTAAAAAAAAAATTACAATCTCAAAACTATGGACATCAAATAGCTTCCAAACAGAACCCCATTCTGAGTAACATTTTCTCGCAAAATTCACAACCTCTACCTTAGCGGTGTGTGTGTGTGTGCGTGTGTGTGTGTTTTCCCTTCTGGCATATCCTTCCATTAAGGATCAATAACATATATAATATACAAAGGGGCCTCTAACAGTAAAAAATCTATATAAATAGTGCTTATTGTTCATAAATACAAATCTTCCTTAAATCAATGTAAATTTTTTTTCCAAAGAACAAAATAACCTTTCAAAAAGCAAGCAAATACATCTAATGAAATAACATTACTTCCCCAAAAAAATCAAAAAATCAATGAAATAGACAATAAGAAAAATATGATTTTTTAATATATAAATGAGTAGCACATTTAATAAATATGTGCTTTGCGCACAAAATTCTGAAAACGTTATACATATTTTAGAATGTTTAATATAGCAATATAATAAAAATTTACATAAATAATGTTTTTGGTTTTCTGGGATATTGTGTTTTATTTGACAATTTTTTTGGAAAAAGTGAATATTTTGATATATATATATTTTTTGGATAGTGTGGGAGGCCTGTATAAGTTACTAAATCCACACACCATAAAACACTAAAGCTAAATAAACTTCCTTGTCGGCCACCTACCCAGGGGATCGTGTGTCGCTTGGCCTGCTCAAGCGCCACATACTGGAGCAACTTCTTCCCATTGCGACTGGCGATCTTGCCACTGATGTCCCGCGACCAGCGAGTCAGCACCACGACAATGGAGTGGTTGGGTCCCCAGTGGAGCAGTAGGCCCTTCCCCTTGAGTCCCTGCCGGCCTCGGGGGTTGAGCGGGAGCCCGGTAGACGGGTCCAGCTTGTAGGGGGGGAGCATACTCTCGCGCTGCAACTTGTGCTGGTTGTCGAAGGTGTTGAAGGCGATTTGGTCCGCGCTACTGTTGGTCACAGCGGGCAATAAGTAGTATGGTGAGAGAGGGGTCTGGCACGTGCCATGCTCAAATTGTCAAACTCGAAGCGCCCAGTTAATGACATAATATATCGCTCTAATAGTAAGTCATACTAGTCCAAAGTAATCGTAGAAAAGCGACAAAATGTTATAAACTTATAACTATCTAAATATATTTAGTAAATGATTAAAAAAAACTTAGTATTGTTTTGAAAAGGGTACAAAAAGTGATAGTAAATGTGCTGTGTGTCACTCTGCTGTTGGCGACATTATCATTAATGGTGGATTAGTAGATGTGAGAGGCCTGTTTGGTATATTGCTTTAAGATTATGAAATTGTTGGAGGCCGATATGTTATAATATTTTATAATCTTGTAGTAAATCATAATATTATTAATTTATTGGATTCTAAATGATTTACGGTTTTATATATTACTATATATTATACATATAAGTTCACTATTGATTTATTATTTAAGAACTCCTTACATCCAAATTTATTTTAAATATGACAGAAAGCTCGTATTTTAAGGCCTCTACTAATAGTAGGAACATCACTAGGAAAGTATCGATACAAATATAGGAACATCTCTAGGAAAGTATCAATGCAAATTTAGGAACATCACTAGGAAAGTATCAATGAAAATGTAGGAACATCACTAGGAAAGTATCAACTATCAAGTATCTACTCTTTTTAAATTAAATAAAAATTCGGAAAACACTAATCTCCTTATTAATTATTTAACAAATGAAACTATAAAACACTTAAAAAAACCTTTATTTTAAAAGATACTTCTTAAATTGATTGTTTATTGTCAGTCAATCTAGTAAAAAGCAACAAAATAGCATTTTAAATAAAACATTAAACTCACACATCGGCTCGGTCGTAAACTTGTTCGTTCGGATACATGAGAACTTCTTCTGATGCGTCATAGGCGAAGTATTCAGGGTAGTCAGTCTGGCAATAAAGGATGATCAAATTGGACAGTTAACATTTATTATACTTTGTTCTAATAGGTGCGCTACAATTCTCTGTTGACCATCATTATTGTCACACATTACTTCACGCTGCTAATATATATATATATATACCAATGAACCAATCGACCTGATTACAATACACACACGATAGCCACCAGTGGATATAATTAAAGGATCAGAAAGCTTACATGCCAGCCGAGC
>JAUZND010004661.1:0-11586 GCA_034780555.1 Coelogynopora nodosa
GGGGTCATGGTCTATTTTTAGCCATGACTCATAAATCTATTTATAAGTGAGTCAGAATCGACTCTTCCTATACTACTTATAGACAGTTTTTTAATACTTTTCACTATTAAAAAACACGAAAATTACCCCACTGCAATAAATAATAATAGTTATAAAAAATATTGCTATCTATTGTTTGTACCGTTAATTTATGTTTTTTGAGTATAGTTCATTTTCAATTTTTCCAAAGCATTTATATTAAAAAATAATATATAAAAATACTATTAGACGTCAAATTTAAAAGATACTATAATTGTTACAATAATTGATAACCATTTACTTAAATCTTAAATTATAACTTATAAGAAAAAAATAACAATATCATTATTTGTGTATTAATTATCTATTTCGTTCTCTATACCAACAACTATAACAAAATAATACTGCATGTCTTTCCCCATTTATACACACTCACATTATTTTCTCTTATTTTGTGTACAGACTCTTTTTACTTTCACATTATTACCTTTGTTTCGTCTGCTGAGAGACAATTTCGGCGACAATTACCTAATCAATATTAACACAAGGTTTGTCCCCTTGGAGAGCATTCTAAACTGCACGTCTTTCGCAGTTCTTCAACCTTTTGTCGTCCGCTTAATATAATACATACATGTGCATTTGCAGCAAATAATAGCTGAAAGCTAAAGGAATTAAAAGGCGGTTATTGATTAATTAAATTCATATTTTTATATAACATGCATTTACATGTTTGTTTCCGTAACTCAGTGATAGTTCCTTTTTTCCTTTGTGTTTCCATGCAGGTTTAGAAAATGATTGCATGGACTGTCTTGATTCAAAACTGTTAGATATAGAATATTACGAGATTTTACAATCTCTAAATACCAAATATGTTATGTATCTTCCAATAATATAGTTTACATATGCATATATCTATATATACAAAAAAGTTTAATTCTGTGTAACCATACATTTTACAATAAATTATCTTTTCAGACGTATATTTGAAAACATAAAACACATTTTGTCAATTTCGTTTTTCATTTCGTTGATTAATAATAAAATTCATATCAACATTTTTATTAAAATAATCTCATTTTTTTAAATCTAGTAAAACTACAATTGTCCACTTCTGATTTCATTTTTAATATCACCGTGTAATAAAATAAGATTTTTTTTAAAAGTTATACATGTTACAATGTTATGCGATTGAAAGGTTTACAATGTAGCCGTTTGTAAGTGTAAAGGTGGCGTATGTCATTTGATAATTTCTTTTTTTTATGAGAGCGATGGGATGTATTCAAATGTTGAACAGCTCCACAATTCAAATTTCAAAAATGTCAAAAACTGATAAAGAAACACAATGGTTTGGCCAAAAAATATTATCTGAAAAAAACCTAGAAAGGACACACTTCAAATAACATTATAAATGAGCATCTTGTAATGCTTATAATGCTTATAATTATAATTTAAGCATTCTACATGATAAAACTAAAAAGAATAACTTGAAATCCTCTCAAAATACTTCCTAATGCAGACAATGTACTTTTTCATGCCTTCGAACTATACCCTATCTATATCCCATCTTTAATTCACATTGAAACGATTACTGCTTACTCTTCGTATCATGGTATTTAGCCTTAAATTCTATTTTATTATTTATATAGCCTTAAATTCTATTTTATTATTCAGCCTTAAATTCTATTTTATTATTTAGCTTTAAATTCTTCTTTTTTTTCAAAAATAAGCTTTCATCTTTTAAAGTTGTGAGAACAGCAGAATTACAAAACAACAAAGCACATTCACGGGTATATTGTAAAGTGTGTTAAAATAAGATTAATATTAACCTTCTCTTAATAATATTAATTTTGAATCTATAATTAGATATCTATTTTTTGAAATAGAAAGTTTATATTTAACTTTCATTAGTTATTAATTTTAAAAATATATATATATTTTTTATTTAATAATATGCAATGTTACATGTCATTTATATTACTTTTATGTTTATTCAATACTATCTGGCCTAGGACTATTTATAAGAAGTTAATATCAATATTTTAAATAATTCCGTTTACACTAATTCTGAACAAAATGTTTATTCTTCTGATGCAAATTCAGATATTTTAATTTTTTTAATTTTTAATTTTCTTTATATACAGTAGAAAGCGAAAAATATCCAAACGTTTTTCTGAACAGTATTTTTAAAAACTCTCATTTCCTCATTAGGTTAAAAATAGAAAAAAGTATCTGTAAAATATAACATATACAATATATGTTAATAATTTTATCTTTATAGTCTTGAAGTTAATTTTGTATTTTTATTGATTTTATAATGCATATATTATTCTCCGGAAAACACAATTAAATATATCAAGCAGATATTGATTAAAGCATTCATTGTTGTATTATTCTTTTTAGTTCCATATATTAAAAAATAACGAGAAAGTTGTCTTATTCTTGTGCAGGAGGTTAAGAATGTTGAGAAGAAAACTGAGAAGGTAAAAATTTTACAAAGCTGCAACAACTCTATTTCAATTATTGCCATAAAACTAGAGATATTTTCTAATATATCATAATATTATATTGCCCTTAGTCTTTCTTTAATGTTCCAAACTGTGTTATAGTATTACTCCAAATTTGATCAATAAATAAATAAATATTTATGTTCTACCTTAGTATAGTATATTTTCGTTTTCTTTATGTGCATTATATGTGCGTAATATTCTGTAATATAAATAAACCACCGCCACTTTTTAAATCTAATATTACATTTTCACTGTAGCATTATGATGAATATATTTTTATAAAAAAAATTAGCTGCAATGTGTTGCCTTCCAACTGTATATACTTGAATAAAAACCGAGAGGTCTCTTATTATTAATATGATTGTTAAAATAAAATGGTAGTTGAAAATAAACGCTTTAAATTGAAATATTTTTATCAAATAAATTTTATTTACTTATTGTTCTAAGAAATATATATAAATTATTTTTGTCGTATCATATTACATCGAAAAAGCATGCGTACAATGAAATATATACTCAGCAGCACCAGACTTGAAATCAATAAAATAAATTGTCGAGCTCTCTATTTAACTCCATATATATAATATAGGTATATAACATAAGCTGCCCCGTTTCTTGTGGATCTGTTAAGTGACAGTGACAGGAAGTCTGTCGGAGCAGATTCCTGAGACAACAACCCTGAGCTTGGATTGCGGAAGGGACGTTGCCTGTCATCACGGAGAACTTGCCTATATGCGTTCCCTTCTGAGTTGAGGTGCAACAGGCATTAATATATTGCCCTCTTCCGCTCCCCCAACTTTATCGGTTATCAAAATATGTTTTTCCACGCACACTTACCATTTTTAATCCGTTTAAATTTATTTAAAATAAACTATTAACACAAATATAATATTGTTTAACTATTTCGCATGTTCTAATTCCATTATAATATTAAACACACTTGGCTGATAAACTTTACTAGCTGAGTGTGTATCACAGTAAACATATGCGAAAGGTAACAACTGAATATTTTGCTTAACTTAAAATCGAATGAATAATAAGACATAGGATTTTTGTTTTTATTTAATTAACAACTGCAACACTGATACTGCACTGATGAAATGTATAACACATAGTCTGTTATAATATTAATGCAATTATGTTTCTCTGTGTGAATTAAATTAGCAACAGAATAGGTGAAACGTCTGAAACAATTAAATTACTTATTTATTTTAATAAGTTATCATTTTCATTAAATTTTATTTAATATTTTTTAATCTTACATTATTAATATTGAACTTTAAATTGGTATTTGATAGCATTAAAAATCAATGAAATTGATTGAATAAAGACACTCATAATAAAATATAACAATGAATGAATGAATAATAAAAATTAAAATAATTTTAGATATCCTTTTAGAGAAATACCTAGTAACCTGTGTTTCTTCATTTAACCCGATATGTTTACTGAGGTTTGGAACAAGTTTAGATTACTATAAGGGGCTGATCAATTGATCAACCTTCATATTTATTAGCCATAATAAGTATATGCAATGTTAAGTTATCTATTGTGCTAGTACACCATAACTACACTATATGTTTCCCGATATATTCTCCAGTACGGTGTATACTGTATGAAATTATACTATTATTTGATGAAATGCAATACTTCAATAGTATACTATATATATTGTATATACTTATACATTATGTTCGTATGATACAACATATAAATATATTATAATAAGGATTTATTTGAAAACCAATGCATGGAGGTATTGACAGTATAAATGGAAGCTGATACAATACACAAAATTACATTAAATAATTAAGGCAAAAAGGGAAGTAATTTGATCGTCTAAAATAAAACGTTCGGTGCATTTAATCAATACATTTAATTAATCTTATAGTATAAAATGGTCTCTATATGTACTCAATATTGAATACATGCATACTTCATAACTATTTAAGGGAGAAGAAGCGTCTTAGCCACTATATAAGTTATAAGATTCTCAAATTGAGATTTATTGATTAATAGTAATAATCGTATTGATCATTTGGGAAACAATTATCTCATGTCTTTAGCATAGATCATTTACATTTAAACTATCAAGAAAAAATAATGGATTGTAGAAAGAAAATAAGTTATTATAATATGAATTATAATTTATGAAAAAAGCACAATTTGGTTAGAATAAACTTACTTTTAATAAGCACCATAATAACAATAATTAACAATCCGTTTATTATAACAAAATTGCGGTTTATTTGTTCAACCAAAAAATAAGCTAATATTACCACTAATGGGGATAAAATGAAAATGGGAATGGCAGTGTTGTTCAGACGCTGGTTTTAAAATGCCGAGGGCCGAGGGAACAGGTTCGAACCTTCCCTTGTTATACTCTCCTGCTCCTGCCTATGGCAGGTGTGCCAGTCGAGAGTTATAGTTTGACATTATATATACTCATTTGCGTGTCTATTTTTTAAATAAGTTATTAAAAAACATTATAGCCGGAAATTTTTTCTTTTAATATAAAACATATTAAATATTGCGCTTGACCACGTTTGGCTTACGACTTTTATATAAATATATGGAGCTTTGGCAAATTGAAATTTATAACATAAGTTTGTCACTTATATTTGCTTAATATAAGAAACAAAATGCAATTCCATGTTGGAATTATCCTTCCTTTTATATATAACATACTTACAAAACCTAAATTATTGTATACATTTAATTCCGATATTTTTCAAAAATAAAATCATTTCTGATAAGAAACGTGATTAAACAATTTGTATGACGTGCAAGTTATTAGTTATTTTAATATTATAATACAGTACTTCCGAAATAACAGTATTTATAATTTTTGTTATGAAATATAAAATTGATCATCATACATTATTAATTTAGAACAAAAGATTTATAATTGAATAATATATGGTAAATATTATTTATTAAACAAATATTTCCATGTTTCTTTAAAATATATACTTATGATAAAATACTATTTATATGGGATTATATTAATGAGGAACATATGCACCCAAGGCGAAACGTCGTGTCGAGTATAATTACATACCCAATAAAGCGTTTTCACGCACATTATTCTTGTTTATATAATTAAAAATGTGTTTTTAACAATAAATAATTTCTATTAATATAAGTTCTTATTTAAAATTTACTTGCTTATTTTATGGTCGCAATTTTTTGTTTGTTGCAATTTGAAATATTGAATGATGATGTTTCCATAGTCATTTTCATTTTTTGGATTAAATAATATGTAGACGTGCTATGCATTGCTTTTTTCAGATTATTATAAGATTTTCTAGACAGTATATTATTTTTATTAAATGTGATCTTTCATGTGAAAAGCCAGTATATAAAAGCCTAGCTGTTTATTTCAAATTGTTTTAATACTGTGATTTTATTTATATCGGAAAAGAAAGATAAGCGTCTTTGGCGAATTGAAAAATAAAAAAGTAAAATTGACAATTTTTGTTTTTATTTAGCTTTTTAAAATTTATACTAATTTGAAAATTAATTTCAGAAATATTATTAAAAACAGAACTCACAGATTAGCAAAAACACTTTTTTCAAATTAATACATTTCACAAATAGCATTATGTATTATAATATATTATAAAGTAGAAAAATATGTTAGAAAAAAAAACAAAAGTAGTGATACACTCTCTAAGGAGATGTTTGCTCTGTGAAACAGATTGAAATTAGTAAGAAAAACGTAAAAATTGTTTAAACTGTTGTCATTAAAATATAAGATTTTAAAACTATAATTAAAAATAAACATCCAATTAATATTAATTACTTTAAATAGTCTCCTGTTTTCAGGTATACGTAACATTTAACATCTCACATAGAACAAATATTTGGAATGTTGTTTTAATTTTCCATTATAACAGACAAAATACGAATATGTTTAGTAGTTTGAAATTAAACGACCGCACCTCATCCTCCACTAATAAAAATTAATTTACCATCTGTCATATTTTTGATATCGCGCGTTAGATATATATAATAGTTAAATGTTTTCCTATGTGAACGTTTAAATTTGAAACATTAAAAATTAAATCAATTAAAACAAAAGTTAAAAACATTGCAAATGCCGAAGTTTGCATATACGGTCGTCCATATATTGAAGTATTTATGAAAATATAACAAGGAAGTCACAAGTATTTCACAAGTATAATAATTAGTTCCTGAAGGGAGTTACCATTTCATATGTTTGTTTTTAATATAAAATATATAGTAGCGTTTAACGGTGAAACATATATGTATATGTATGTTAATATATTTTGTATTATGTAACATATTTATCTATATTAAATTAAATTATTTATTTTTTAGTATATAATATTACTATCTACTGCATCATATTTTAATTGAAATTATGTACAGGAAATATTAAAAAAAAATTTATGTCCTTTTTTATTTTGTTTTTTATTTTTATTTAATTATATATTTATGATATTTATACTATACAATTATTTAATATTTTTTATGTGTTTATATTTTTCAGATTATTTTACCGGCTAATTTAGTAAAAGTATTCACCAGATATAAACAATAATATGGATCAAACACCATTATTTTTTGGCAATGTTTCAAATGAGAACTTGACTTATATAGACTCGGATTCTGCATTTCAAGACCAACATGACAATGACAGATCTCATATGACCTTCCAAGCTATCATCATTCCCTTCGGATTTCTGACTAATCTTTTAGCCCTCTATCTATTCTACGCGCGCTCTCATCTCCGTGCCAATGCCAACATATTTTTGCCTTGTCTGGCTATATCGGACATGCTGCTCTTAGCTCTCAACTCGATAAGGCCAATTGAGTACTTCACCAGTTGGAAGGGTGTACTTCTGCTTGCCTGTCCACTGAGCACCTATTTTGTTTTTTGTGGAAACTTTCTCTCCTCGTGGTTCCCCTTCAGCTACACAATTCTCCAGTTTCGAAAACTAGTTCGCGACTCCCAGACAGTCTGTAACTGTAAGTACGCTTGCATAGTTGGTGTGCTTATTGTAATCGCTATTGTGTCCTACTTTCACTTTGTCTGGATGATGGGGATGTTCCCTCAGAAACGGTGTCTCGTGCTGATGGAGTGGCAGTTTTTTTTTAACACTTGGCGCATTGTCGATTTCCACGTCAACAACATCATACCTTGCATGGTGATGGTATTTCTTGGTGGCGTTCTCTTTGTCCATTACGTCAAACAACAGTTGGAACAACGACGAATTCGACAGCTCCACCGGGCTGAAGAGGCGCAGGTGTGCATTAACCTCCAGGGACCCTCGCCAGAAGAAAGCGGACTGGAAATCGCCGAACACACAAGTGAATCGCATCACCAGCAGTTATTGGTCAATTCGGACAATGAAATCCTGCCATTTGGTCTTCCGCTGTTCCAAGCTTTCACTCATTTGCCGCAGCAGTTTCTCCTTCTCTACATCACTCTATTTGAACAGCATCTTGAGCAAGATCAGTTTCAGGAAAAGTTAAGTTTGCTCAAGATCTGCACCAGCCTTTTACACATTTCTTATTCCTGTAAATGTCTCTTATACATTGCTTGTAGTCGACAATTTCGTGATGAATTTTTCAAAACATATTTCTGTGTTGGGCGTTGTACTTTATTGAATAATTTACGATTAAGAAGCACAAGAAATCAACACTTTAGTGAGGAAATTGACTGAATAACTGCTATAAATGACCAACTTATTTTGTACTAAAATCATTAGTATTTAATTATCCTATACCAGTTATATACGCAAGTAAAATGTGCACATATTTAGCTATATATTTAATGGTTCAATGTGTATATATATGGTAAAGTTTATTTTGTATAAAATAAGGAATGATTTTAAGCTAAATGACACTGTCCTTAAAATCTCCAGGAATTTTGAGTAAAAATATGTTAAATAATACTGAACCGTTCACAATAAAGTTTCTTTAAAACGAATGCATTTTTATTAGACTCATTCAATTATCAATGTTATCACTTATCGAAATGAATAAAAATAATTAATTCCGGAATTTTCGGTCCTAATTGTTGCTTTATTAATTTATGAAATATGTGCTAACTTTAAAATGGGTGCAATAGAATAAGCTGTAATTATAGCTGTAATTATAGCTGTAATGATAATGACTAATATATGTACGGAGAGATTATTCTACAACAAGACATTAGGATTATTTTCGTACAAGAATTAATATAAACTATGTGTATATTTTTATTTTAATCTATAGTGATATTAAGTAAAATAGTGATACTAGTGATGTAGTTTAATTCAATATAAAATTTAAATGATTATCATTTCACATAATTGCAAGAACTATAAGTGAGTTGATATTTAATTATGTTTCAAGTTATATAGTGATACCAGTCTAACTAAAATAAAAAAAGCTCTTATTGTCCGCTATATAGTTTCAAATTCGATTATTAAATTAATTTATTTAAAATTCCTAAAACTGCATAAGTATTTAGCTAAAAATTTTAATAATATAACTCAAGATTACTTGAAAGAATATCTCCCAGAGTTGATTTGTATCAGAAAAACAAAAATCTAATTCCTTGCCATATATTATTCAATCTTTATTCTCAATATATATTATATATATACATATATACATTGTTTTAATTTTCACCGAAGACCTCTACTGACTGTTTGTGTCATCTTGTTTATGTTTAATCTTCTCATATAGGACTCTTATTAACAACTCAGCAATTTATTTCCATTCTCAATTTTGCGATTAACTCCAATGTATCTTCAGGCGACAATTATGTAGAGGCTCACTCGTTTCCCTTCGCTTTTTTAGCTGCTGTCTCTGATGCAGTAGCCTATGCTATCCCTATATTGATTGAGATGTTTAAAGCAGAAAAGCTCGAGAACAAAAGAGTTATTAAAACAGAATTAATAGAGGCTCTCGAATTGCCAGTCGTATATTTTCCTCCATTACATAACAAAGTATGGGACCTTAAAACATGCTATACTGTCATTATTTTACTGTTCTTTGCGGAAAAATGCTATGATATTCTCTTAAAACGGATTCTTAATTTTTTCACTACTCAACAATAAATATATTTAATATGGATTAGTTTATAAAGACATTGATAGTTTTTCTAAAACAAGTAGTTCGTTTAATTTAATATAAAACTTGAAATGATTATCATTTCACATAATTGCAAGAACTATAAATGAGTGCTTGTTAATGATACTTTTCTAATTATTATAATTGCTTATAGCGACTCCTTTTGTTTAAAGAAACAGGCTAATAAAAAGAATTGATATTTAATTATGTTTAAAAAAAGTTTACAATTAACCAACTTTTAAGTTAATTCAATAATACCCTTTAAATTTATACGTAAATAAAAAAATGTGTGTTTTTTCGTATATAACAATATATAAGCTATGCCGCTAAATCAAATACTTTGAAGAATTATGTTTTAAAATGTAAACATTATGTTACGAGACTGTTCTTCCATACATCTATTTAGCTATAATAACGTAAACTTACAATCTGCGTATATCATGCTTTTTAACAGTGTATTAATGTACGGCAACATCTGTAATAATATATTTATAAATAAAATATAATAATATGCATGATTATAATTTTGACAAAAATATCAAAATATATCAATATTCCAAACGTGTCATTGCATTTCCTAAAAAATCTAACAAATTACATTTGAAAAATATCGGTAAGTATAATTTAATTAATTCTCCTCAGGGTAAAATAATTATCCTACTTATTTACGAACAGTATAGGCCTATCCTTAGGTTAAATTTCTACTAAATTGTAGGGTTATTTTCTAACTAGTAGTAGGTTAGAATCATTTTATCCCGAGCTTTTGAAGTGAAATGGTTGTGTATATTGTTATCCAGCTATGCGAAACTGGAGGGAATATCAAGAAAGGATAAATATATTCGATATTAGCAAGCTGAAATTCATCAACGAGAATAGATTTACTAAAGATGTATTCAGAATTATTTGTGAACACGTCGAACCATACTGCCGACGATATACCGACGAAGCCATCCGGTTTTTATTGAAGAAGTTACCGCTGTGGGTTAGATATACCTTGCAACTGGTTCATTCCAGTTGATGGTAGGCCTATAGCGACACAGTAAATATTTTTCAGTCGACTACTTATAAAGTAATTGAACAATTTTCAACAGCAATTGATGCTTTGTTCGCTATTTCCGACTGATCAAGATGAGCTCATTTTAACAAAACAAAAATGTTTGAAAAATGTTCGTAGTTTATAAGCTTATTACCAACTTTACTAATAAACAATAGTACCTAATGTAGGCCTACATTATGTCAGTTATATGTATTTATAATTTTTTTTATTATTCTACCCTATGTAGATTGTAATTTAATTGAGTAGCATTCAATGTAATATTATATGTATACCTATAGTGTTAAATTTACATTATATTTACAAATATAAAAAAAAAATTATTAGTTGAAAAAACGTTAAATTACATAACAACCAATTTTACATAAAATTTTACTAAATACTGAACGTTTTTTTAATATACATAACTCATGTTAGTGAAAAAAGTTTAGAATTACTTAAATTCAGTAAACTAAAAAGGCCCAAACATATCTCGAGTTAATAATAATTTTTAACGTGAGGTGAATTATCTCGAGATAGGTTTCGCTTGCTTCGTAAATAAGCCTACTGAGCTCAGGATAATCCTATCTCGAGATAATTAATCTGAGGTCAGGCCATCCTAACCTGCTTCGTAAATATGGGCAATTGATTAGAGTTAGTAGTATGGAACATCTCTTTCTGCATAACCCCCCCCGTGACCTTGACCTTGACCGATTTTATTTATTTTTTCTTTTCCTATTGGCCGATTTCAACTAGGTCAAGGTCATTTCCAACTAAATCGGGGTCGGGGATTCCGAATTTGAGGTTCCCCAGTCGATTAGGGAATTCCCTATTGCTTTTTAATTTTATAATGGAAGGGTGTGCATAACTCTGAACCAATTAGAAGAGAATATTTAACTTGACAGAATTCTTAAAACGAATCAGTGAACGCGTGATTGT
>JAUZND010004662.1:0-11586 GCA_034780555.1 Coelogynopora nodosa
GTATCATGATCTATTTTTAGCCATGACGCATAAATCTATTTATAAGTGAGTTCGAATCCACTCTTCCTATACTACTTGTGCGCTTTGAAAGAGCATAATGTATATTTCTAATAAAAGTAGTTCACATTTATTCTAATATTTTAAATTAGTTAAATATCATTGATTTAACATATAATCCAGGACAGCTTTATTCAAGGACTGGCAAAAAACAGTTATCCGACTTCGCTAGCGAAGGTCTGCTATTAATACATTTCCTGTCAAGATGTTTCTGTAAATATAATGCGTGTTGACGTATGAGCAAGGACAGATTTTTGGATATCTGGACAATGAATTTTTAAGTTAGCATATATTTGCCATAATCTTGAATAACTTTTTGTATCAATTGCAGACTACTTTGTTAATACGATTTTATAATAAACATGCTTTATTTTTGTGGTATTATTGTGATAGTTTGTATTTGATAAATTGTATCATGCATCACATAAATCTAAGGAAAATCTTAGCTAGTATACTATACATACATCTAATAGAAAAACTGACCTTCGCATGTAGAGAAGTCGGATAACTGTATTTTGCCAGTCCTTGAATAAGGCTGTCCTTGCATATAATAAATAACAAATATACTACTAATAAAACAAATCCCAATAATGATACGGTAAATTGTATTTGCAATTATTTAAGCATTTAGCTCAAACTAAATTATTTATGGATTTTTATTTATAAGTAAATGAGTGAAATCGAACAAGTTAGTAATGCTAAAAATTATAAATATTGAATAATTAGCAAACGACGATTATACCAATATTAAAATAGTTTAGTCAATAATTTCCAAAATTAAGTTTAGTATTTTAATATAAATATTTGAAATCTCAATGAAATAATATAGAAATAATTATATTAAATATGTATTTTCTAAATATCAATAACTACTAAGAATGTGTAAACAAAAATGCGAATATTTTTTATCAGATCAAATCTGGTAAATTTAGATCGGACCCAATCAAATTTATTATAAACATGTTGTCTTTTTAAAATAAGCTCCAGACACAACTAATTCTGTTGAAATGTGGCATATTTAGTAATTGTGGTATACATTTTATATTAATTCAAAAAGTCAAATTTCAACAAAATGAGATGTGATGTTTATGGTAGTATTGTTTTCCATTTGATATTAGACTTCAGTGTACTCATATTATCTTCCACAATTTTGGATTGAAAATATGGTAAAAATTATATTAAAATGCAAAAACACCTTATATGAACCATTATTAATTACCAGAAAGCTAACAACAAAATTACGAAGATCGGATGAATAGTGTAGGAGCAGTGTAAATCTGATAACTGTTCTGTATAACTGATAACTGTAAATCTGATAACTGGTTATTAATATTAAATGATAAAAAAAAATTAATTAAAACATTTGAAAAAAATTGTGCGGTACAATTAAAAAGTCTAGCATGATTCATCCGCTAATTCATAATAAAAAAAAACAATACAATTGAAAATTTAATGTTGAATTAATTTTCATAATGATCAAAACAAGGTGCTCTATTAATACTGATGACTGCTGGCATATAACATGGTGCGTATGTATTAGTTGCATAAATACAAATTCAATGACAACTTATAGACTAGCATCCGGGAACAAAAAGAAATACTGATCGTGTGAAACTTTTTGCCAAATTTTGCATGGCTTATACCGCTTATACCATGTGAAGTATCACATTGGGAGGCACAACTTAAGTTGAAATATTCAAAGTTTTCACAAAAATTGTAATCGGGCGGGGGAGTAAAGTTGAGGACGTCACTTTAGCACATCATAGGTTATATAAATCCCGTTATAACGGATTTAAACAAAAAATAGCACGTTATGTCTAAAGTAAACAAAAAAGATAAGAAGTAATAGTCCTAAATAAAACAGTTATTAACATCCTCTCTATTATTCCTGCAAATAATAATTACTATTTGGGTTCATAACACTTTTATGAATACATTATAGATAAGCAATTTTTGGAGGACCTAACAATATATTTTTTTAAGTTTTTACCTCTACAGAAAAAATTATATTGTTTCCTTTTTTGGGCAATTGGCAGCAGCGTATTCTAAATTGCTTCTGACGCTTCTAAAAATAACTATGCCCTATAATTAACAAATAAATAATTATTTACCATTTTTTCCTCGGCCAAATGAGTTGCTTCAGTAGTCTGCAAAGTCTGCGTCATGAGAAATCCACTGAAACTACTGTAGTACCGACCCATGCGCTCTCGGTCCTCATTGGATGAGTCAAACTGACCAATCAGTTGTTCGTAAAGCACTGGATCACGAAAGCGTGCTTCCTCAAGGCTGAAGTAGTTACCCTCTGAGACAAGACGCTGCATAGTCTGCGGTTAATGTAAAGTGAAATAAATAGCATCAATTGAGTGATATACAAAATAAGGTGTTATTAAAATCTATATTTTATATGATTGTCTCAGACAGATTTAAAAATTAACTTGGAATTAATCAAACTTTTATGACATGACGATTTATTTTTAAAATAATAATGAAAACAAGACATAATTTTAACAAATCAAAACAATGATTATTTTAAAACCAATTTTAAAAAATGAATTAAGAGGGCAAATATCTACATATTCGTACAATAGGGATAATATTAAAATATCACAATAAAATTATGAAGACATTTTCCGCTTTAATTAACGATTTTATATACTGATAAAAATAATAAAATAAATACATACTAATATATATATATTTATATACTAATAAAAAAATAGTACTGTCCGGTTGACACCGTAAAAATTTTCCCAGTAAGTAATAACCATATTTTGTGAATAATGACTCATTCATAAAGCTATAATACATATTGTATATATAACATAACATGTATATAACATAACGTGTATATTGCACGTTATAAGCCGAGCAAGTTGGAATCAAGAAAATATTAATTTCCAATAAGATAACTAACTATCTTTTACAAAGTTTAAATATAATAAACCATAATAAATTGAGGAAGGAAAATGAAATCAAGTTACTAATTAACATTGAATAAATCTGTAACACAATCAATAACATATTTTTTAATTTAACACAATATACACTAAATATATATTTATACCTTGTAACGTCGATTCTGTATTAATTTGTTTTGGTCTTTGGAATTGTAAACGTTTAATTTTTTCAGATAAAATTGGATACCATAGTTGTCAGCATCATCAGTAAAGCAAGCGGTATCTTGTGGTATTCGAAGATATTTCCAAAATCTGTAAAATTTTGCCAATAAAATTTTATTAAATAAAAAGGATCTCAAGTAACAGATAATATTTTTCATTAATTTTCACATTAGTTTATAACATTTCAGAATATTGATCCCATCTTGGCTTATGAAAGGAAAAACTAATCATATTTTTAATTTCTTAAGTGTAGTCTCGTATATTATTAAGTAATATATACTAGTATATATATATAAGATCATAACCAATTTAATTATAAATAGTTTATCATAAATAATACTATACTTTCATATATTGCACAAGTGTAGTTAGTTTGAAAGTTTAATTAAGGTGTGGAATCAAGAGGATAAAAAGCTAACTTTTGTTAATACGTTCAATTTTTGGAATTGTACATTGAAATTTGTTTAACTGATTTTTACTAAGCTGGATAATAAATACATGATTTCATTACAATAACGATTATAAAACTTTTAAAACGAGTGCTTCGACAATTACCTCGACAAAAAAGACTCCCTGTTCTTCAAATAAATGGCTCCTGCAATGTCTATCTTCTGTTCCAGTGTCAAATCTGGTTCACTTCTAGTTTGATGTTTGAAATGAACACCCGGAAATTTCGCCAAATGCGTCAACATGTCGTTCACACAGGGCTCATATGAAGGGCGGTTGAGAGACACCATCAACGGGTCCGAAATCTTTAATCGGTCACCATGGGGCTCATTAGAAGGTGTGGATGAACAGTTTCCGACGGATGCTGCAGACGACAATAGGGCAAAAGTTAGGTCATCATCGTCCAGCGCTGCGATTGGTTTGGACTCATTTGAAGAATCGCTGAGGAGCGTCGGCATTGAGATCTCCATGGGCGCTTCCGAAAGCATCGCCAGAGAAGCTTTGTCATCGTCAGCAATCACAACAGACCCTTCTGATGCGGTGGTGTCGTGGCACTCAACTTCCATGAGGTAATTGAGATGGTTCCTCTAACACGTTTAATACAATTAATAAATAATGCTACTTATTATAAAACAAATCAGACTCAATAAATCATAATCCAAAATATTTTTTCTAATTTTAATAAAATAATTATTTGATATTATTTATTTTGCGAAATGTAGACCGATAAGAAATTAATTAAACAATTAACAAAAAAGAAAAAAAATAGCATGTATATTCCAATTATATAATAAGTAATTATTTTATAATAAAATATATTTATATTTTTTAAATACAAATCATATTCATGAATTACATCAAAATATCACGTTAAAGCCAAAGTTATTGTTTTCTTTTTTATTATTTTAGTAAGAAACTGCTAACGTTTTCAACATTCTTTGACCAAGTAGGTGAAAACTTGCTCTTAAATTTAAAAATGTAAGCCATGTATATTTGTACGCGTACATTTTTTAATTAAATTTTTATTTAAGTTGGCATCACTTTAATAATTTCACAATCATAAAAGTGTATAAATATTGTCTTAAAATAAAGCACATAAATATAGATATGAGAAATTTTAAGGTATGTTAAGTTTTAATGTGTATAATAATTATTTAGGAGGTTGACAGGTTGAGAATACTAACCATAAAAGGTATAATTTACGAAATTAAGAAATAATTCTAATAGTTACATTTTCATAAAGAAGTAATGTGTGACAACAAAAGTATATTTGAGCTCATAAACTCTAGTAAAAATAACAAAAGTTGCCTACGTGTATTAATTTTTATAAGTGAATTTAGGTTAACTAAAGGTTAAATTATCATGCTTGTCGTGTGAACAGCTTTCTACAATAACTTCATTATAAACAAAACCTTTCTATATTAAATGAACATTTAAAAATAAAACATAAATTTAAACTGCGAATAATAAAAGACATAATAAAATTTATTTAAAAAAACATACTGAAATAAATCGTACTTTGTACGAATCTATAAATAAATTGGAGTTTCGACAAAATTTAATTTAACTAAAAAGTTGTATTGTTCATAATATTAGATAGAACCTTTTACGTTAAACTAATAGTGAAAATTAAAATATTCAGTGTTCGCGACATACATAATTATATTGAACAAATTTATTAAAATAAATAAAATCCCTTTTAAATCATGGTATTATTTCTTAATAAATTAAATGCGTTTATAAACAATTACGTTCATTAATGTACTAAATATTAATGGAAAACTCGATCAGTCCATACAATCTTTCACGTAAATTTCTTGAAGAAGAAAAGACACATTTAACTTAATCTCATTGTGAGATAAACTTTTGTAAAACATTATCCAGTTCTTTTTTTTTTTAATTTAACATATATGTCCCTAAATCAATATTATAACACCGTTTAATTATATCAGTTCTAATTGAACATATCATAAAATAAAAACGGAATTGTAAATTTTTCTCAAATATCCAAATAAATTACCGAATTTTTACGTATTTCCATTAGATCGCAAGTTCAAGTTATAGATTTTCGTAATATATACAGTATATACCATAAAAACACATAGTTATTCAATAAATGTACAATAAAATCAGTCATAAAAAGAACAGTCGCTATAATACATCCACTAGTAGGCCTATATACCGAATGATGAGTTCTAAAAAATATTTAAAATTCTACTAACATTGTTAACATTTTAACTAAATTTCTTCTCGGAGGCAATGACTTCATTGTAAATGGTCACTTTTATTGTAAAATGTATACGAAACGTTAAAGTCATTCACTAAACTATATAATTTTTCAACGGTTTCTTCTAGTTTTCGCTCGTATCTCTTTTTTATGTTCATCAACTCAATAGAGTCAACTTTTATTTTCGCAAATTTCTATATTTCTCCTTTTTATCATCTTTGTACAGACAGTTACTGAAACTTATATATGTTTGTAGTGATCTCTATTTTGCTTATTCCATTTAATAGATTATCTTTTTATCTTTCATAATCCCCATGTTGCTAAATATTTCTTTCAATACTAATATTCCACAATATGGCGGACAAAAGTGTTTAAACATGATTGTAAACCAAATAATTTTCTTCGAATGAAAGAATAATTCCTCGAATTGAATTTTTTTTAATTAAGCGAATTTTCTTTCAATTGGAAGAATTTTATTTGAATTTAAAAGATTGTTTTTGAATTGAACGAATTATCTTTCATTTGGAAGAATTTTTTTAAATTCGAAGAAAATAGGCATACGAAAAGGTTCAGAGGTGTTTGCAAACCAAATTCAAATAATTTTCTACTAAAATAAGAAAAATTCCTCGAATTGGAATAATTTTTTAATTGAACGAATTTTCTTTCAATTGGAAGAATTTGACAATTCCGATAATTCTCAAAATTTGAATATACTATTTGTTGGTAGATATATAAATATGTATAACTATTTGGATATTTGGAAGTAACATACTATAGCTTGCTCAAAAGCATTTCAGAATATTTTAGGAGTGTTGCGAACTTTCCTAACAATATCTGCTTAGCATTTACAAAAGGTAACGGTATTGTTCAAGTCTCACATCCAACTGCTCAACAGCAAACTCTACACTTAAATTTAAAAATATTAAAAAACAAAATTAATAAACATTCTTGAAGATAACTGAAGGTAGGTTCCACCAACATTGTGGACTTTTACTAAGTAGAGGAGTGTTATCTGCGACAGCCGAGCTATAAGAAAAACTTTATGTACATGCTTTTCCAATTTCTTTTAGCTTAATTCGAATGAAAGAAAACTGTACCTATTATTTTAGGACATAAAGCGTACAAGGATTCCGATCTTAAAAAAAGGACAACACTTAAGTCAAAATATATTTAAAGATATGATCCAAATCCTTGAATCAATATTGTGACAAATTATTTTCTAAAGCTTATAAAATTATCTTTATACGGGACAAAACTTGTATTGTCGTAAAAAATAGTAGTGGATTCATAATATATAGACAAAATTCAAAAATATATTGTTAGTGACAATTCCTTTCGATATGAGTTGCATATTCCTACGTCGATATAATTTAAACAAGTAATGGTCGAAAAATCTACTTAGATCAGTTGAACAACTACTTAGTTATAACTGGTAAATGGAATTTGCAGTGCAATAGACCGACAATTTTTTACCTCTATATTGGCAATGTCTTGATTTGTCTTTTGAATACTAATAAATGAAATAACTTTACTAACAAACATGAAATTAACATGAATTTAGTAAGTAAACTTCATGAAATTTAACATTTTTATGAGGAAGTCAAAAAATAAAATTAACGGTCAATTTAACTCATATGCTTTCAGTATATCCCGAAACAAATAGTGTTGAATAAAATTATAATAAAGTTTATATTTTTTTATTAATTGCTCACATTGAATAAAATTAGACAAACAAATATTTATCACATAAATTCAATTAAACTTTAATAACATTCTTTTGTTATATATCTTTGTTCAAGGTACAATAAATTCCAATAAAAACGTTTACTGTATTTGGTCAAAAAGAAGCAACAACAGGTATAACATTTTATTTTCTGATCTTAATGTCAATCAAAATGTTGAATATAAAAACAACATGTAGGATTTTACCTATAAAACAATTCTAAATAAGTTTGCATTAAGTTATAAAATATTCATAGTACCCATCCACTCTTTTTATATTCTAGAGGACGACTACCGCGGAAATGAATAACATGTTACAATACAGCCAATAAACATTTTGTAATTTTTTTATTGTTAAAAAATTTCAATTTTAGAAGATAGTTTATCATTTTTTAACAAAGGTTGGTTAATTAAAATTGCCACTAATTACTAG
Organism: Coelogynopora nodosa; assembly: GCA_034780555.1. Taxonomy (NCBI): domain Eukaryota; kingdom Metazoa; phylum Platyhelminthes; order Proseriata; family Coelogynoporidae; genus Coelogynopora; species Coelogynopora nodosa. Next base: position 8,006 of record JAUZND010004662.1, read on the forward strand.
AACATTATTAAAACACTTAATGTAAAATTAACAAAAACATATGAAAAAATATAAATATATAGATCACAGGGTGTAAAATTATACCAAAAGCTAGGTGTGACAAACACATCTTATAGAAACTACAAACTTTATTATTTCAAATGTTTAATAAGATAAAACAGAAAAATATAAGAAAATAATATATATATTTACATTATATTTACAGGCTATATAAATACATTTTGTTAATATTGAACAAGTAAATAATCCTCACTATACCTATGTACATATAGATAATATTAATTACACATATATAATTACTGAAAATGGAAATATAATTATTAACTAAATTTGATTTAATGACTCTACTATAAAAAAAATGACTGCTAAACTTTATTAATTTTGTTTAAATAAATTCAGAATGAATAAAAACTAATCATATTACGCTTCCTAAACTATATTTATAGACAAAAAAATTATATGAATATATTATATCATATTATATACTACTAAAAATAGTATCAATATAATTACAATAAAATTTAAAAGAATCAAACATTTCATTTAACATAAAAATTAAGTTGTTTCACATTTTTAATTTCTCTTATAGTGTGACTCTTCTTTCTTGTTAACAAAAACAAATAAGCGAAATGTTCATATAGTATAAATTTAAAAGTAAAGTAAATTTATTTTTATATTATATATTCGCAGTAATTTTCTGTCAACTTTTATTAATAATATTTTATATAATAATTTTATAATGCCTTACCAGTCTAACATTATCGAATATGTTTAACCCTACTAAAGGCTCAGAACAATCGCCTTTAACAGTCTGATTTTTTTGTACATAAGTAGATACCTGCTTCAACGAAAACAGACGAGTCGACGGTATCACTTGAAACATGTATTAATCTTAATACAACATTGCTATACAATTTCCGCAATGAGAAGACTGACTTTAGTAAAATAAAATGGTCAGGACCACATCTTTACGGACCCTATGATTTAGGAAGGGGAGTAGGATTTTTACCCCCTCCCCCTTTATCTACTCCCTCCCATGTTTTACTCGATGTAGGTGTGTGTCCCTTGTACAGGTATGGTCAGGGCACGAGATAAAAATAATCAATTACGAACAACTATAGAAAGGTATTTTGAAATTAATATTATTAACAAATGCATATCAATCACTATGCTGTAATTTATCTAATTGTATATTGTATTTCATTGATAAAAATTGTTGCTTTCAATATTACTAATTGATACCTATGTAATTCATTTTTATATATTCATATCACAAAAACAGTATAATAGTATACTGTTCACGTCATGCCACATTTGGTGATGTAATCGTCAGTTATTCCTTGATTATCCATAATATAACGGAATGCGTTATAAGTTAATTAAAATAAAGACGGATACTACCTTTCTTCACATGTATTAATTCTGAGCATTATGCGGCAGAGCTTTTGAAAATAATCTAGTTTACATCTAACAAATAATATTATGTCACTACAGTGCCGACAGTAATTATTTATCATGAAATTATGGTACATGAAAGTTCAACCATAACAATATTTCTCATAGAAAAATAATATTATGTCACAGATCTATTGATTTGTTAAACGATCAATCGTGTTCAGTCTTGCTCAGACCCGGACAGTGTTCATCTATATCGTCTGCATCGTTATAGGTAATGCCACACCAGAGGCAGTGATTATAGCGGCAGTGGAGGTATGCGCAGAGATTGGTCAGCTGATCTTCCGCCTGTAGGAATATGGTGGGTGAGAAGATACCGGTAGTTACAAGGTGGCAACGAATAACTCCTCCTTGATAACAGGCATAATTATTTATCTTTCTCATAAAGGCGTTAACATCTAACACATGTAAAACTCAAGATTTGTGCAATTCAAACTACAATAGGCCTACTTGCATTTATTATAAAATGTTTACATTGTATTCTTTTAAATTTATCAAATAAGTAACAAATTAAAACCACTTTGATAATTTTCGGATAACTCATGGTGAGATACTCAAAAGCTCCTCCACTGAAATGAACAAAACAAATTTTCTTAGAATTCATACAATAATTGGTGTAAGTGATTTGTTAATGTTACCAAGAAATAAAAAGAACTCCTTAGAAATTAACGAAAAATATTTTTACTTAAAATTCAAATAATATGTTAATGATTTTTTGGATTTGAATAGAAATAAAACAGCTCGAGCATTAAGATACCATATTTTGGGGTAAAAGTCAATATTTAATAAATAGTAAAATGATGTTAGACACAAGAGATAGCCCTACTTTTAACAAAAAAGTATTATACATTAAATTATTTTTCAAAATAAACAACAAAATGGATATGTTTGAAATGTATTGCGGAAGAAAATTTCAATAAGAGATACAAATAGCTATTAAATTTATTAAAAATATTATTTTCACTTGTAACCGTTCAGAAATATTGTTTCAATTATTAAAACATGGAATACATATTACATTGTATTTTTAAACTAACAATATAATACCGAAATAATGCAAAAAAACATATTCCATATTCCATATATAAGGAAAAAATAAAATTCTAAAGCTTTGATAACATCTTACTTTTCGACGACTGGGAATTTGATTTCGGAAGTCTCCCTCGAACACTACTAACCAACGACAACAACCAAAAGCCACTCACCGGGAGCTGGCAGCCATCCTCAGCCTCCTCCCTCTCTCCCTCCCCAAAGTTATCGACGCCCTCCACTGAGCTCTCTGGGGGCCAAAAGTAGGTCTCCTCTGGCTCCGTCAACAAAGCGAGACTCTCGTCAAGCTGACGACACACCTTCTGGCCCCGCGTCAGATCCCCCAGCGTCTCCCTCTCGTGGAACCGGGCGCTCATCGACTCGCGGAAGTTCACGGTTGCCTGTACCGCGGCTCGAGCCCGCTTTTGGGTGACCTGGTGAATCATCTCAGCGCGTCGCTTCAGCTCGGCGGGTCTGCCCAGACCACCGCGGCCGGGAAGGAGTTCGATTGATATTGGTTCCGCGCGGCCGTCCGCTACAGTTTCATTGGTGGGTGGAGAAGTACGCTTAATCAGGCCTTTAGATACAAAAGACTGATGACATGGAAAAGCTGTTATATCTATTATTATGGTGATCGCGATCTTTTTTCAAGTGAAATTCTATCAGTTTTCAAGGAATTCAATAAAAATGAAGAACCAATAATTAAAAATACTTTTAAATCATACTTAAGTCACACAAATATAATAATTTATGAAATAATAAATATAATTATGATAAAAGTAAAACTATATATTTTTAATAACCTATATCAAATTATCATAAAATAGAAGGCTACTCAATTTAATCAAAATACGATACAGATCAAGTAAACAATTTATTATAACTCTTATGGGCTATACTAACCAAAACGTGTGATCAAATAATTTGACTGACTGACTACGCAACCCCAATAAAGATTGATTTAAGGGTTTTAGTAGTAGGGAAGGAGGACCTTAAATCCAACCCCCCCCCCCGTGACCTTGACCGATTTTTTAATTTTTTTTCGATGACCCCCCTCGTAACCTTGACCGATTTCTTTTCCGATGACCCACCCCCGT
>JAUZND010004663.1:0-11586 GCA_034780555.1 Coelogynopora nodosa
AAATTAAATTAATTTATTTTAATTAATTAATTTTAATTATATTAAAAATTCAACCAATTGGAATGCAACGCTGAATGCGATGCTGAACGCGATGCTGAATGCAATGCAAAAGTTATATACGTTCATTATATAGTTACCCTTTCTTTTGGTTTATATTTTATTACTTCCGATTTATTTTTCTTTCTTTCTAGTGAGCTCATTTTGCCTGATGGTTCCAATCAATTCTATTATATACTTTCCAAAATTCTTTTACTATAAACAAAGTTTATTAGGTATATTCTTCACATTTTGGCTTTGACTACATTATTATGTGCCTATATTATATGACTACTACACCCTTGTATATATTACTGTAATAAAAAAACTCATTGTAGACTAGTGCACTAGCAATATTAAATTATAATCAACTTTAAATCACAAGTCAAGTCAACATCATACTATTAATATTATACTTATAGACTTAAATAATACTATTAGATTCAGTAATAGGTAAGTCAGAGTAATTATAACAAAATAAAACAACACAGAAAATAATTAATATTTAACAACAAAAAAGTAAAATTAAATTTCATAACATTTTATTATTATCATTTTAATATATAAAAAATTTAATTATTCTCAAACTAGATCACAAAAATAAATTCTTAAAATGAGCAACACTAATTATATTACATGCGATTAAAAGAAATTAATAACAAATTTAGTCCATGAATGATATGGAAACGAGAATCTGTAGTGAGCATTTGTTCTTTGTTCAATTGTTGATACTTCTTTCAAATATGTATATATTATTAAAAACATCATTTGTCGTTTTTCCTTGATATTATTTTCTAGAGAATTGACTATATATTACATCTACTTTTTTCTAACTTCGTTGTGGCCTAAATGTATGTGTAAGTGAATAATATAGAATTATATCAATAATAAAAATGTGAAATGTTGCTTTAATTTATTTATAAACCCCTTTATTTATTATTTACATTATTGTAATTTTACTCAAAGTATTTTTAACTTTATAATAAATTGCATATATAAATAAGTATTAATTATTGTGTATTTTTTATATCATTCAAGTACACAGCTTAAATATATCAAACTTTATAAATTATAAGTTTCAAGGTTTATAAAAGTTATCAATTGTTCTGAGCCTATATAACGCTAGTCTAACCTGAAAAAAACTCACAAATCCATATTTGTTCAATGCATATAACATGCAAAAAATACGGTTTGTCTTTAAATATAAATCATAATAATGTTTTTCAAAAATTACATTTCTAAATATATCTGTTGCGTCGCTATATATAATGAAAATATATTTATAAATTTTAATGCAAATTTTTAAACCCCTATATAATGAAAATATAATTATACATTTGAATGCAAATTTTTAAACACTTTTACCAATATTTTTTTATTAAATTGGACTATCGTGAGTGATGCAACCTATATAATTCATAAAATATCTATGCACCACTTTAATTATAAAATAATTAAAGATATTACTATAAATTTCACATAATTATTTGCGCTCCTTTCGAATACGTATGAAATTTAGGAAATATAAATTATATTTCTTATTAATTAATATTCCTTATTACCAAATGCCCCCCGCTCAGCTAATTCCAGTTCTTACTATGAATGGTCGTATTCGTGCGCTATACTGATTTTTAGAAATGTAAAGCTGTATGAAGATATTAATTTTGGGTATATCACAATTCTATACGCGGTATAGAAATAATACATACAGTTGTTGATAAATATATAAACACATCCTCATGTAAATGTTGACGTTCAATATTTTTTTAGCTGTATAAATTTAAAAACAAAATTTAACAAATATTCGTTAAACGCTTATTAAACTTGTTATGGGTACCTTTATAAAAAAAAGTCACCATTTCCCTTGAATACGTGTTTCCTTGCTTACATGGTTTAATAATTTTATTCAATGGAAATTCGCAATAAATAAATTTGAACGCAATTTATACGTCGACTCTAAAGACGAAAATATGATCGTATTCATTCTTTACTCTAGGCCTATTGTAATTTTAAAATTGTATTATTTTTTCATTTGAGCGAATTTCTATATTAATTTTATTAAGAGACACTTAAGTCGATATCCGCTTCGATTGCAGATTTCCGTGAGATCTCTCCTCGTCAAATCAAATACTCTCCAACCCTCATTGCTGATTTATTTGGTAATTCTGCAAAAGGCATTGATCATTACTACAGCAATACAATTTAGGTTTAGCTGTTTTTATAACATTTTACTACTAAAGAAAATTTCTGCCTACCCTTCAGATGCTCCTAAATCAATTAAATCTGGTCCGAAAAAGTAGTCCCTCTTCGATAGGCCTAATACCTAAGAACTTATCAATAATTCTATAGTAATTAAATCAAAACTAAAAAGATTCCCCCTGGATCCGTCTCTATATTATAAAGTATATAATTATGTATAATATAGAAATGAGAATTATTATAAAAGTTAAAATTAACCGTTACCTTTCTATTTAATTGCTAGGCGAATTTGTGTATTTAAGAGTATTTTTATTTAATTAATTAATTTGATTGATTTTTAATCACTATTAAAATGCTAAATAATATCAAACCATTTTTTTAAAGTATTGTAAACGTGCTTTATTCTAAAATAAATGTTTGTGAGCAATATACGTTTATTAAATATACGCAGTCATATATATTTAACATACAAATGTAAATGCATATATATATAAATAAATAATAAAATGGTGACATACTTAGTACACTATTAACGTATGCAATTAATATAGTCAATGGTGATTATTCATTATAACCGTTTAAATTGATTGAGGCTGTAAATATAAATAATGTAATGTGCTGTTCCAGAAAGGAAAACTGGATGCAACGTACTATTTTTAAACTATTTCATCGTCATTTTTGGGGTGGTCCCTCTAAAGCTGCTATACTTTTGAAATCTCCGTTCATATGACGATCATAGAGCTGAAAGTGTAAACATTTTATATATTAATATATTTTACAAAAATGGAAAATATACAACAATAAGTAAAACTATTATAAAATTATTCTAAATTTCATTTTAAATGGGGGAATTTATAGTAATGTTATTATTTTCAAGTCGTAATATGTCATATTCACATTAATAATAATTTATTTTCTGCTTTTAATTTTTTTAATTTAGGTATTATAGTTAGCATGATTTTTCAGATCTTGTTGTATATATTTTTAGAATTTTAGAAATAAATAATAAATGGGCCCCCCTTTGCTAACTATGGGTCTTACTCCTTAAAAACGAACCCAAAGGGAAATTCCTAGATGCGCACATGGGTAGCGTATAAGAGGATATCATGCAATAACAATTATATTAATACATCTCATCCAATCATACGTATGGTGAATACTCTCTTGTAAAAAGAGTTACGTTATTGCGTTATAATTATATTTTAAAAATATTATGTAGTAAAACAGAGGTAATTTTTACGCTTATGAAATAAAATTTTTAGTGTATTTATATATAACGTCATCGCAAATATAAAAAGCGTTTTGAAAATAAATCATATATAGAAAAGGAATTAATTTTTTTATTCACCTACTCTCACATTTATAATAAATTTGTCGAAATTAACTTTGTAAAATATAATTTAAAAATGATACATATAAATATTAGAAAAGAACAATGATGTGTACGTTATTGTACTCTATATGGAGAGTTTACACGCTGAGAATCTACGGATAATAAATAGTAGATCTCCAGAGAATAGTTAAATAAATATATATTAAAACCATGTACATTGTATATAAAAAATCAAATAATTAGAAATCTCAGCACAATATACGCTTAATATGTGTTATGGTTTTCTAAGTGTAATATTTATATTAAGTAGTATATTACAATATATATATATTGTATATATATAGATAATAATACACATGTAATTAATATAATATTCGAAAATTGTTAGAATTTCATCTAATTGTCTGAATTTAGATATCTACATTTATAAACTATAATAAATTTGACGTTTGTATTTTAGCTTTATGTGAAATTAGTAAAAAAAAAATATTATTTTATGGAAAGAATATACTCTATCAAAAAGTATTATAACAACGATACGGTAATCAATACATATAATTATCCGAACTTTTAAACATACTCTGGCACATAAAAAGGTAAAATAAGTATATAAGGCAAATTTAGCTTATAACTTTTAACCATCGATATTAAATTACTACTAGGATTATAGAAAGTATATATTATATATATATATTTATCAATTATAACTATAGTTGTATAGTAATGGTGATTTCTGGATCATAAGTCATCACCCCCCTTGATCCCCTTAACAATATTTTTTTCGATTTCTTTATGACGTTTCCGAGTAATTCAATGACGCTAAGTTCGAATTTTATTTTTAGGAGGTGATCGGAGTTAAGGTATTGATGTGGCCAACAGTTGTCATGAAAAGTCGTATTCGGGCGTTCTCGACTAAACTTGCCATTACACATAACCTGATAACGGGTCTATTAAACCAATTAATAATGTCAAATTCCATTACAAACATGGTGTAGGACCGAAAAGATGGGCCCAAAAAACTAATTTTGCTCATAACTCTGTGGTGCTTCGATTTACATAATTGTTTTATAAATAAAAATGTTAGTTATGGTTACTTCTGTTTATTGTATCCCTCCAGGCTCTACTTAAGAGTGTTCCTCACACCTGTAGCTGCCTTTTGTAATTATCTATTTGTTAGTTTATTTACAATAAAGATTATCTTATCTTATCTTATCTTAGTGATCTAGTATAGTAATTTATAATTTCAAATTTCATTTCAAATATGGTCCAGGGCTGCAAATTTTAATCCAAATACATGTTTGCTTATATCTTCATTAATAAAGCTCCGATTAGAATAAAAATAATTCACTGAGTTATATGTAAATGAATATGACTAATCGAATGGACATAAATAAAATTAACTAACGTGTAGCAATATATTAGGAATGCACGTATATGTAATCACGTGCTTTCATATATTCTCTACAATTTACTACGCTATTTCACCATTCAACTAATTAAACATAAATTGAATTCTGCAATTACATTTTTCTCTAATATTGTGAACGGCGGCCTTGTTTTCGTTTACTGAAATATTGCATAAACCAAACATTTAATTATTTCCCATTGCAATGATGTAACAATTCTGGGATTTATTATTTTGATCCTATTTTTTCTATTGTTGTTATTTATCATTATTAGATAAAAATATATGCCGTTTGTATAATCTATAATTGAAAATACATTATTCAAGTCACTTAAGAAAAAAAAAATATTTTTTTATTTTTTTAAAAGTTGAAACATATCAGTAGAGGGGATAAAACCACAATATAAGAAAGGTACACAGAAATATTTAATTGAATATAGTTTGAAATAACAATGTACTGAGTAATATGTTCAATAAATATGTTTGAAATATCTCATCTTCAAATTTGTCGAAATCATCATCTTCAACATATCACTAAGTGAGTTATTAATTGAGTCCAAAGTATCACACACTCTCTTGTCTAAGATAAACCAAAATTCGTTGTAGAGCTGAGATATAGGTGACCTTCTTATTTTTTTTCGAATTTATCTTCAATTCGTTCCATTGCATCGTCATTTTGATATAATTTATAGTTGAATATATTTTATAATTTTATCTTGTTTTTTTTCTGTTTGTTTCAAATCTTTCAATTTCAAATTCTCCTTTAGGTTTTTCTATATATTTCTTCTTATAGAATTGTAGTCAGAAGCGGCGATTCTTCCTCTTTCATCTCGTCCTCCATCGTAACCTCCATCAATATTATTGATGTTTCCTCCTCTGAGTGTATCAATTCCTCGTCTGTCACTGAATGATTTGAATTTGTTTTCATGTTAGACATCCTGTGACGATTGATATCTGTGCAATATGGTAACTTTGGAAATTTTCTTTCGTCGGTATCTGTGCAGAATTAGTTCCAATTGTCTTTTCAGCTTAGTAGGTAGTTGATTTCTAAAGGAATATTTCCTTAGTAGTAAAAACTCTTTCGCATTAAATGATAGAAGAGTCTACAGAAACAATAAATCTTTGATCGAAGTTAGATTGTGTACCTTGTGTACATGCAGTAAGTGTGCAGGAATTCTAACAATAGCCTTGTTGCATATACGTAGTAAAGTTATTCTTCATGATTGTTACTTTAACATACATATTATGTTTATCAACTTTCTAGTTGGTTGTATATAGTGCATACTTTTTGATTTTGTTATCTGTTTATGTTATATCTATTTTAAAATGTTGTTTTATAAAAGGTTTAAAAAGTTAAAGTATTTCATATTGGTCATATATAAGTGTTTTTTCACAAAAGTAACATTTAAAATTTGATAATTGTGTGTGCTTTCCATTAATTTCGATGGTCCGCTTTACGGGCAAAATTGATCTTATTTTTGGCGTTCAGAATGTCATTATGTGATACTATTTGGGTATACAAATCGTACAATTTAAATACAAATAAATTATTTATATTTTAAAAAACGTTTCGCACAAAAAATAATAATTAAACGTATTTCTAAAATAAATAAATATTGTTTTGTAAATTTTTGATGGTCTTCTTCAGTGCCCTTTCCAGTCTATATAGTCTTAATTATTTCCGATTGGTCATAAGTGAGTTTCCCCTAAATTATCATAAAATGTAATAATTGTGTGTGTGTTTTCAAATAATTTCGATGGTCCGCCACTTGGTTGATCTACAATATATGTTATACGTATATTCTCACATATTAGGCATATTTTATCATATGTTTGGTCTTCAGAATATCCTATTGGGATACTACTTCTTTATACAAAATGTTTATTTATATTTAAAATATTGTTTGGCACACAAATAATTATTAAACGTTCTTATGATAACTAAACTAGTTTTTTTAAATATTAGATGGTCTCCTGCAATGTCTGTTTAGTTCTATATTGTCTTATTTATTTCGTATTTGTCATATAATTGAATTAATACCAAATTATCATGATCTTTAATAACTTGGTTTATTTAAAATATATATGTTACTCTCTTTCTATTTAGTTAATCGAATGATAAAATAAAGTAGTAAATTGTAGAAAATAAATGAGAGCACGCGTTTACATAATATGTTCCTTACTAATATCTTGCTACGTTGGTTTTTTTAATGTTCATTCTGTTTGTCATAATCATTTAATTATACCGCAGCAAATTTTTTCTTTCAATCGGAGCATTTTCAATGAAGAGGTAAAAACATGTATTTAGTCCAAATTGTTCTGATCTGGATTATATTTGAAATGGAATTTATAATGATTAATTAATATGCTAGGTCACTAACCTATTTATTTAAGAAACAATTATGTAAATCGTAGCATTAAAAATTTATAAGCAAAAACACGTATTTGGGACCACTTTTGCGGCCCTGGACTATGTTTAAAATGGAAGCGGATATTATTAACTGCTTTGTAGTAGACCCGATCTTAGGTTAAGTGTATTGGTAAGTGTAGTCGAGAGTGCATGAATACAACTGTTCATGTCAACTGTTGGCAGCATCAATACCATACCTCTAATCAACCTTATAAATAGAAAATTTGAATTCAGAGTCATTGAATTACTCGGAAACGACATTGATACTGTTGAAATATGCTCAGGAAGTCATAGAAATAGGGGGGGGGGAGGGGTTGTGGCAGGGTCAGAGGGTGAAGAGTCATGGTCTAGAAATCCCCATTTCCATACTACTAACTATATAAATGTAGAATTAATGAGTGCCAAAAATTGACATTTGAAATAAGTGTTTAATACAAACAAATTACATATTCCACGAAATTTGTGATAATCATTTCATTAATATGTCAAATAGATAAACAGATAAACTTACCTCATGGTAGCATCCCATGTAGCTGAGAGCGTCGAACCTTTCTGGAATTTTCTCCTTTGTACAATCTAGTCTGTGGCCATACACATTGAATCGAGGGAATTTTGTTGAAGGAATATACGCCGGAAACAGGGGTGCTAAATAATTGACAGTGCTAAATGTTTAATTTTTTTATAATATTAAATTTTATTATAATTTATTTACCCAAAATATTTATATTATTTATATTCTGAACTATTAATCGTTAAACTATTTCCTTTTCACTAATATTATTTCACTTCTGTTCATATTGCAAAACCAAAAAAACTTATAGTATTTAATTGAGAAATTTCGAGTGGCGGGGGTTTGAGTTTGGCTTAGAATTTGGAATAAACTTCACCATATTTTAATACTATTCTTTTTAAGCGTTTTACTCAATAATTTAAATAAATTAATATAAGTAATGCATCCTGTGGCCTAATACACAATTGTAAATTATTATACGTAACAACGAACTCATATTTTCTTTTATTTTTAATAAGACAGAAAGAGACTATCATAAACAAGTCTATTTAACAGGATAGGGGATGCAGAGGGGAGGGGGGTTGGAGAGCTTCGGGTGTTATATTGATCCACCAGCTTTTATACCATATTCAGATAAATATTCCCTAAAAGTTTAATACAAAGCGATTATAACAATATCGTAGGATTTTTAATCAATCGGTTATTTGTATATTTAGTGACAATGGTGTGTTAATTACCATACATTAGATTTTTGGGAAAATATATATAGTGAAAAAAATATTTTTAGCCTATTTTTATAATTAACTGCATCATAAAAGCTTTCAGTAATAGCAAATTATATACTTAGCAGAAAGTATATAGCCGAAAACTATAATTTTTGCTTGGTACCGGTAAAATTTAAAAAATGACCAAATTGTAATTTGGATCTTCTCTTTAGCTTTGGATTAATTAATTAGCTTTGGATTAATTAACAATTTATTAAAAAAAAATTTTAACTTTTCTGTTGCTACCGGAAGCCATTTGTACACATTTCGTGTTCATTTTGCACAATTTAAACTTCGTCCAAGCAAGCATAATATGAAATGAGCTTAGGGTTGTTGTGTTATTCTTTATAACCTTGTCTTAAGTTTTAACTTGTAAACATTTGGCGCTTACCCTTTGGAAAATCCCTTCGTCGTAAGAACTCAACGAATTCCTTTTGCGATTGGAAATCAATTGCGTCTCGATCGGTCTCATTGGGAAGACATTTGTGATTAGAGTATATGTGCCAATCTCGCTTGTGTGGTACATACCAACCGGGTCCAGTATATGTCCGAGAAATCATTTCCCCACTCAGATAGTTATTCTTTGGAATAAGAATCTTTCTACCGGAAAAGTGAGGATCCAGACTGAATTCACTATAGTTATCTCGAGCGGAAGACATTTTTTTAATAAATATGTTTGTTAATAAATTGTAAATAAATAAACTATTTTTGCAAAGGCAAATTATAATTATAAACAAATAAATTATTTAGAATGTTTGTATACTACGGTCTATTAGAATTTTTGAAATTCAGATCAATATTATAATGCTTGTATTATATCCATATTATGTAATAAGATCAAATTAATTGATCACTCCAAACTTAATTGAGATGGTTGATAGAATTAAATAAATGCCAGTATGAAGTGACAAGGAACTATCTATGATTTTATAACGTTAGAGGTCAATAATAATCCGTTCATTCCATACGACATAAATTACGACCCCTTCATTCTTTTGAGTTTATAGTGAGGTCATATTACCTACGATTTCTTATGTATTAAAATATATAATTTCTGATTAGAAATGAAGAATTGTGACAAAAAATTAAAGAAATTTGAATAAATGATATTGTAATTCATTATAAATAAACAAGTGTAGTACTCCTGACAATGAATTAAGAGTAAAATTCTATTTTGCAACAGCTCTGATAATACACATTATTATTACGTAATTTATTATCTGGAACAGTTTTGTAAGGTGCGACTTTTAGTGACGGGAATTCTTTTGATGTATCTCTGAACACTATCCGCTAGCTATCTATATAGGCCCGGATCTATATATATAGGCCTATATCTACTAGTTACTAGTTACTAGTGTCTGGATTTGTTCCGCAGTGTATTTTCTTTCGGATAAACTGGTTACTACTGTAAACTAAATCACCTGAATTTATATTATAATAATTTTGTTTGATTTTGCATTCGATTACATTTAGCTGCATCTTCTAAATTTTTGAGTTTTATAAAATGTCGGTTCATATAAATTCGGGTACCTACAATATATTGAATATTATCAATAATTACGTTTTCCAAATGTTCGCTAACAATTTTGTCTATATCTGTCAATTGCATCTGACTAATTAAAATGTTCATCTTCTCACAGTCACTTATTTTTTATTATATAAAACCGTGGTATAATTAATATAGTAGCGTATGATACAAAGATACTAAATCATGAAATAATTTAGTATCTTTGGTATGATATGAATAACAATTAACAATACTTAAGAAAATGCATTATTGAACAAATAAATAAATATCTAGGCCAAACACAGAAGTAATATTATAATAAAACTTTATTTGTATAATTTATAATTGTTTTCTCCAAATTCAAGAACGCTTTCGAATTTTTGGGTCTCTTCAGTAGTAGCTTATAGTAGTATGCTAGCATGGTAATAGTTGATTAGTATGTTAGTAATATATTTTCTTGATAATAGCTAGATAATTATAACTATAAATGACCATTATGCTACATATTTCTTCAAGTATTTATAATAATAACTTCAGCTACATTCTATAAATTGAAATTAGAATATTCACAACAAATACTACATGATTCATTGATGTAGTCAACTTGTGGTATTTTATTTTCAAACAAAGATCTTAAATAAATGTCTAATACTAATATACTTCATAGTAAAATAATGCATTGCACGACATGTTTTTGAAATAGATCTAGGTATATTTATAGAATATAAATATGTACAACACAAAATATCTAATAACATCAAAAACTCTATAATGTAATACAATTTACTAAGTATATACTTGGCGAAAACAAATTATACTTATTACATATAAGGTATAAATATTTATAAATATCATATAGTAATTAAATACATTAATTTTACATTAATTAATTTAATTAGTACATTAATGTATTAATTACTCTATGACATACGACTTTCCTGACACACGATCACAATATGCTCTCAAATAAAACTTAATTCCATAAAACCTAATTTTGACGCCTTTAGCACTACATAAAAACTACTTTCATAGCATCAGGAGAAACATTAAGTTATTCAGAATCAGCATCAGCCATTTTGTATCTAAGGTAGGGCTACTGGTTGGAATTTATAGAATCGAAATCAGGTTATATCTGTAACCTCAATAAGCTAGGATTTTTTGTATTATCTGTAATAAAACCTTAACTTTTATTTGTGCTTTTTCTTTTGCAGCCAGATTATCTATATTATATAGTCTGGCTGAAATAAGATCACAGTAATTCCCTGACAAAGTCTTGCTGTACAATCTGTTGCAGCATATTGTATAAAATAAAATCTTTGCTATTTACTGAAATTTACGATACTCACCTTGTACCTCCGAGTCGTTCTCGACTCTTGGTGACCCTCCAGCACAGATTTCTCCATTCGACACGATTCTCCACT
>JAUZND010004664.1:0-11586 GCA_034780555.1 Coelogynopora nodosa
GGGTGAGTCATAATATATTTTTAGAAATGAGTCGTCAAGATCACGGTAGGGGGGTGAGTTATAATCTATTTTTAGAAATGACGGGGGGGGGTGAGTCATAATCTATTTTTAAAAATGAGTCATCAAGGTCACGGGGAGAGGAAGGGAAGGGGTGAGTCATCAAAAAAAAATGCGTGAGCGGAGGGGGGGGGGGTGGCCTCAAGGAGCTTCTTCCCTACTACTAATCAGGGTTCGTACGTCCTAACTAGATCAAAATTCAAGGGGTCTTATTTTTCATTATAAAATAGATAACATAATAATTATCAAAAGTGGGCTCAAAAATATATTGATAATATATAGTAATATAGCAGAATATGCTGAGTAATTACAAGAGTAACACATGAATATCAACCAATCGACTAGTTCTTTCAAATTAGAAGCTATCTCTTTGCATATCGTTCGCAGCACGCCTCATAGTAATGCCTTTAACAATATAAATATGAGTAGTAGAATAAGAAAAATTAGCAATACTTAATTATTTTTATAAAATAAAACAACAAAATTTAAGGGTTCTCAAGGGGCCGTACAAACCCTGAACAAATAATTGTAGGACATGATTTGTTTATATAGAATTAGGTTTAATTAAATAATTTTAAAAATGGGTAACTCGTTCTTGTTAAATACTTCTTAAAATTGGTTGCATAATATTTGAAATATAATATCTATAATTTATGACTATGCAAAATATGATAAACTTACCTGTGCTGATTGATTTTTTCAAAAACTTTAAGGCAATAAATGTTACCATCAGTATAAGTTGCCTGATACACTGTTGTAGCAATTGATCCTTCATCTAAAATACAAAAGTTATTATTCATCAGTGGAAGAGCAACCCCTCTCTACATTTTAAATAACTTCATATAAAAAAACCTATTGATATAATTTTTTGACATAATACCTACATAACTTGTATAACATTCAAACATTTTAAACTAATATTAACAATATTGGATTGAAATAACAGTAAACTATATAATGAAAAACCACATATAATGCAAATGATTGCTATTGGAAAGGCTGACGGCAGGAATTGTAATGTAAAATACAATTTAAAAACCATCATTCCCAGTAATGACTTTATAAATACAATAATGAATATTAATAAAATACGTCATAATATAGTAAAATACAACTTGCAGTTAAATTTGCTTTACATATTTTCCCCAAAATAATCTCATTCAGTTAGATTACAAACTATGTTGTGGCATTAAACTGGTTACTTATAAATGTATATAAAATATTAAATTAACTAAGTGT
Source organism: Coelogynopora nodosa (assembly GCA_034780555.1). Taxonomy (NCBI): domain Eukaryota; kingdom Metazoa; phylum Platyhelminthes; order Proseriata; family Coelogynoporidae; genus Coelogynopora; species Coelogynopora nodosa. The sequence continues at coordinate 1,297 of JAUZND010004664.1, forward strand.
CAAATATATGATAATATTTAACTAAATCCTAAAAATCACTTACCAATAAATTCCTTGTTTACAAAATCACCCTCCTGATAATGTCTTGTCATTATTTATTGGTGATGACTATAAAAAATATATTAATGAACACAATATTAATGCAAATATAAATAATGCAAAATTTTACTAATTCCATCACAATTGACTCCCACAAACATTACGATTATTATTAAATTAAAAGGCTAAATTTATATTGAGTACTGTGGGTGACCGCTAAAAGCATATTTTAAATTTGATAAATTTAACATATGTTGGTCGATGATATTTAGATATATTTGAGGTATATTTCAAATTAGGTAATGAGGTATACTAGATTAGAATTTCAAAAGGTTAATTACAAAATATATAAATGTTTTAATAACTAATTTTATTAAGATTAGATTTTATAAAAATAAATATCAAGACCGAATATAAACAGAATAAACAATTATTTCGAAAACATGTCCAAAATATCTCCCCTGCATTTATTCTATATAAGTATTTAATTCAAAAATAATATAAAAAACATATTCATCAATTTCATTTACTGTAAAAATTGATTTAATTGCAGTTGTTGTCCAAATATTTAAATAAAGTAATTTGAAAGATTATAAAAATTTTAATTAAATATTGATTGAGATTTAATTACAATTTTATAAATCTTTACGAATTAATTTAATAAAAGTATCTACATCTTTATAAGTTGCTTCTTCATTTGTATTCGAAAGCAATTTTCCCCTTTAATTGTTGTCTTAATTTTATTTATTAAAATGAATAATTGATGTGAAAATTGTAAAAATTAAAATTCCTGTAGTTTATTTTGCAATGAATGTCACAATTTATTGAAAACAGAAAAAATTATGAAATTATTGCTTAAAAAACGCAATTGAGTTATACATGGAATTGTCGAGATTGTTATAATTTAATTTAAAGAGAAAATGCAAAAAATAAAAGAATAAAAAACCACCAGATTTCTTTTTGGCGTTATCAATGTAAGGCAACTATTAAACATGTATATAAACATAAGCAAACTCACAGGCATAATTCTATAAAAAATTGTATTAAATTAAGTGCATGATATTTTTTTGATTTTAATATAAAAATCAAATAATTCTAACAGAAATAGTTTCCTTACTACTAATTACATTTTTAAATAAATTCAATATTTAATTTTTTTATACAAAAATTGAGTAATTGAAGATATATGAATGAGTACTTACTAATAAGAAAAATTAACAAGCAAAAATTAACAAATTACAATATAAAATACAATTATACCATAATAAAATTTAAAAACATTCATTTTAAAAAAGCAAATTCATTTATACACTATGAAATTTATAAAAAACAAAAACTTTGAAAATTGTGAGTACTATTTAAAATTTATTCCCGAAAATTTAAGTCAGTTTAATTACTCAATATTATTATTTTCCTTTAATAAAGTATTACTAAAAATAAAATAATTTCATTATAAAATTTTAGTATATAACTAATACAATAATTTACAAAGGAATACAAAATCTAGACATTTCTACATTTATTGTTGGTTAACTATAGAGTTTATTTCAGTGAATAAATTATTAATGTAGTTCCTTTTTCCTCAGTGAAAAGTGTATAAATACTGTTGCCTAGAAATGAATATCCACAAAATCGGTTATATTGCTGTAAATGTATGCGTTGGCTCTTATTTTTTATTTAATCTTTGTTGCAAGTGGCTGTGTTAAAAGTTTATTTATTTCGGTTTATGGTTTATTTCAATTTTTACATTACTAAATGGATTCATGTAATTCTCTCCAAAAAATGGAAACATTAGATAATAATTCAGGAATCTCCAGCGAATTGGAACATCTTAATATAATTTAACCAAAAGAAGACATGCTTCAAGATTTAAATTTACTTATTTGTTCTACATTAAAAAGAAAGATTGTAGGCAAACACGGTTTACAGAATTAACAATTAAAACTTAATCTTGTTGAAATCCGTCGTTTTGTACCTGATTGTAATAGTGCTGTTAAAAACTATTGATTCTGCAATTGATGGAATAAAGGAAATAATTTCAATATTTACGTAATATAAAAATCACTGCTAGTAATATTTGATTATATCCTAATCGGATCTGTTTTAAAGTAAAGGACTTAAAACAAAAACATCTCTGCAAAACTTTGGCCGAAAATGTTAATAATTTTTCTGTATCACACGTAAACTTTTTGATTAAATTACTTCAATTCACGGAGGAGTTTCCTAAAATTCAATTTCTTTTCTTCTAATTTGTAACATCATGGCAAATTTTCTCTCTATTCAAAAGGAAATAAAACAAGACAGATACTTTTGGGCACATATCTTCTAACCAATTAAGTGATCCTTGTGAACTTTTTATAAATTTATTGAAATTTGATTTAACTATACAATTATTGTACCAGTATTTTACTATTTTAAAGACCATGTTTTATATACGAAAGCGCTTTTGTAATTATATACATCATATTGTAAACATTAATATTATACTGTATGTATATTTATTCTATAAGGTAATGTTTATTCTAAATTTTATTTAAAAGGTAACCAGCTAGATTTCGAAAGAGCCTCTGGTTCCTAAATGATTATTTAAATTTATACTACTTTAGTTGTAGTAAATACCAAATTATCCAAATAAAAGAACTTATTTAGAAAATAACAGAGAATCACTGAAGTGTGAAACAACGCCGTTCATTAAAAAATGATTTTTTAAGAAAATAATAACGATCCACAGATGTGTGAGAGAACGGGTGATTTTAAAATTCACTGATGTGAGAGAACGAGTGTTTATTTTATGACTTTAATTTTCGGGAATAAATTTTAAATAATACTCAACATTTTCAAAGTTATTGATTTTAATTTTTTAAATAAATACATAAGAAAATAATGTAGACCACTAATAATAATAGCAGACAAATTTGTGGAAAAGTTCTAATTAAATCAATATTTTTTGTTTTAGTACACTCAAAAATCCACTGGGAACCATAAAATATGTTGCTCTTGTATGTTCAATATTTTGTTTAAATAAAGTAGTTTTCATATTATTGATTCTTCTTCAATATTAATATATATTTTTTAATGTATGTAGAAGAAATTTTTTATAGTTGAAACCTAATGCTGATTCCACAAAAACTAATGCCTATGCCAAGCACCTGATGTATCATCAGGATGGTATTCATAAAGCGGAGAACCCTTTTCCTTTACTTTCTCTTTTCCCCACAACACAACATAAAAATCGAAGGTGTGAAAACATGACTATAGGTGATCTGTCGAACTTTTATGACATAATCGTGTCTCGCTATGTAATCCCGGATTCAACAATTGGAATTGACAGGGCGATAAATAATACTATCTCAAAGACATACATATACACCCATATATGCAACGTATTAATTGTTGTAAAATACTGCTATAGTTAATATTTAATATATTATAAAGATTTTAGATTACTCGATCTGTCTAAGTAATTTATTTATTAATTAATTTATAAAGGTGGTTAAGTTAATTTTTTTTAATTGGTATATACTTATAGGCTTATAGAATATATGTAAGTTGATAAAACAAGATTACATTAGAATTACAAATAGAAAAATATAAACATTTTAATTGAATTTAGTTAGATTAAAATTTTAAATGTCAATAAACGTAGCTTAAAATTAGAACAAGTTTAATATGATGTTATTGTTCTATATACAATTATATTAAGTTACATTTTAATAGTGTTCTACATATAATATACAATAAGGCAATTAAATTTTTTGTTTTTTAATTTTCAATAAAATGTTAATTAAACTTAGTTAAAATTATAATATTATTCTATTTATATTTTATTCATTGAACAATATACCATGTCATATTCATCAATTCAACAATTGGAATTGACCATAAATAGTAACTATATAGTTCGGCAATGAATAATATTGTCTGAAGGATCTAGATATACATACATATATGCAACATATTAAATTGTTCAACAATTTTACATTAATAAATAATTAAAGATAATTTTTAAAAAAACGTAACACCTAAGCAGAGATATTATCTTGACCGCCAGATCACTTAAGTAAACATGCCTGGATTTTTCCGTTTGATTTACGCAATTCAACAATTCCCGACCCTTTCTTTTCCCCGCCTTATGAATACCACCCCTGATGCCAATTCCATATGAAATTATGCCAATGCCAGGTACTTAGGCTAAAACTTAATGCCGATTCCAAAAAAATTAGATTCTGATGGCAGTGTTATTTGATATAATATATAATCAAGAGTATATATTTTAAGAAATATATATTTATCACTTATTACACCTAATAGGTCTGTATAATAATTTTTATTTTGAATTAGATATAGCTTACTGCCAATTGCCATTTAAATTATACTATTTTATATAACAGATATGGTCATCCTGTTGCTCTAATAACCTAACTGGGGCAGTTTGTCTCATAATGTATCTCATACTGATTCCCCTCAATGGTTGTTATAATTATAGTAAATATTATCAGTAATAGCTAAATCTGATTCTACTGTAATGATCTCCGATTACACTCTATTCTACTCTAACTAACTCTGATTCAATTTTATTCTAATCTACTCTGCACCAACATCTCCAATTCCATTTTTAACCTTAATTCAACTTTAATTAACCCTGATTAAGTAGTTGAGATAAAATATTATGCCGATTCCGAATAATCTGATGCGGGGTGCATATTGAGATACACTGCTTCCAAAAAATCTGATGCCAATAACATCATTTGATATTATTAAAAAAAAATTAAAATATATTTTACAATCTATTTGTTACTTGCGGCGCAAATCTTAGAGTCTGTGCTAACCCTCTGATCTGTGGTAGCTGCGGCCTTGAGTATCATCAGAGTTGTTCAGGGCTTAATAGGGGGAGCGTTTGAGGTGGGCTCAGAACGGGCATTGGCAATGCCAAGCCGGTGTTAGAGGCGCCCAGCCTAATAGTGCTATTCCACCCACTGGACAACCAGTGACTGAGAGGAGCAGAATCTTCATTAGAAGGAAATCACTCCGTGTCATTCAGTGAAATGCTGACGGTATCTGAACCGGTATGCCTGAACTTACTCAGCTTATCCGGGAAAGAAACGTTGACATTTGTCTTGTGCAGGAAGCCAAACTGTGATTCAGGGATCCAACTCCGAAACTCCCCGGGTACGCGGCTGTGAGACGGAACCGACCCATTGGCCCTGCCAAGGCAAGGGTGAAGGGTGGTGGTCTCCTGACTTTTATCAAGGATGACATCCCCTTCTGTCAAGTAGCTACAATTCGGGCGGGCAAGGAGGAGGGGAGACTGGAATCTCTGGATGTATAAATACAGTCGAGAAACCGGGGTAGACACGTTTTTGTGAATGTGTATGCCCCCCCTAAGAGGCAAACTGGACTTGACGACCTGGTTCCCTGGTGTGATCTTTCTAGTTTAGTGGTTTCTCGGAATCACTTTATTGGAGGTGATCTCAATGGGCACTCGGCTCTCTCGGATCCAATCCAGCCGTCTGACGTGCTTGGGGAGGAGATCGAAGAGAGGCTAAGGGTAAACGACCTGTGTTGTCTGAATGACGGGTCAGCGATATGGGTTAATCCGGTAACGGGCGGGTTGAGTACACCGGATATCTCAGTAGTACACAATTCACGCTTGGGAGAGGTAGAATGGTGCTGCTTGGATGGCCTAGGGTCGGATCATTATTCGATACTCAGTGAGGTTGACTTAAAGTCAATATATTGACTGAGGGGAAACCAAAGCTAAAATGGAATAGAAACAAGGCAAACTGGACATCCTATCGCAATGCATTGGATGCGAAGTTCCAGTTTGAAGAGGGTGTAAATAGGGGCTCGTTTACGGGTTTTCGAATGGATTATTAGGCCTAGGTATATGAGCAGCGGTATCTCTCTGTCTTGGTTGTGTATAGTGGTAGGCCTACATGTAGGCCAATCTCTCTCTTGCGTACCAAACTGTTATACAAAAGTAGCTGTGACAGGTTGAGGGCTTAATGTGGGATACACGTAGAGTTGGTCTAGATTGTTATGTTTGGGCCATATAACACCATGTTGATACTAAATTGAGGTATTAAATTTAGCTCTGAGTACCAGAGATATGTGTTTAGGTAATTTCTAGCATGTTTTAAGTAGTACTACCGCAATCCTTATCCTTACAAAATGTCGGATTAGCTATCAAAATCATTATCCTAGGTGATCTAAAACCCGAACTATGGGTAAAATAAGAAATTTGAGATTGCCCTATAGCCAAAAATATTCGTTAGGTTGTTCTCTTACATTGTGCCATCAAATGTGTAATTCATCCACATATCTGGCGTAATAATAAGATGAAGTATCCATTTGTTATATCAAAATTAATAAGTTAGACCATCATGTATATTTTGAAACTATAATACGTTTAGACCATACCTAAGACCCTAAATGAGACCATATTTATGTATACTATATATTGTTTACAGGTTCATTCTTATTCCGTGTAGACACTATTCCGATCATTCACATTTATCGACGAAATATCAGTCCATGACATATTATAGCATGTGCCATGTTTTACTATCGACGTTATTCTATTTATTCGGTATTCTGTGTCAATAATTTTCCGTTTATATTTTATTCCTTCTCGTCATGTCCCATTTTTATTAAAAAATTATTATGTATATTTTACATATTCACATTTTCGGTGGGTCAAGCGATTTCAAAAATCTCTTTCGCATTCATTTTGTTGCGAATAATACATTCTATCATATGGAATATATTTAGTTTATTCCATGTTTCAAAACTTCAAAGTAACAAACAAATATTCAAGTGCACAGTATCGCCATAAACACTTTCATTATAAAGGATTCAATACATATAAATCAATATAATAAAATAAATAATTACATTACATTTAAAATTTTCTTTCTAGCTATTTTAATTAACTGAAATAATTATTACAATAGAAATTTATTCTTAACAACAAAGTAGGTACAGGGTGGTGCACAATAATATACCACCTAAATTAATGTTTTAAAATAATTTTTTTCAGCTTTAGCACACAAAAGATTTCTTAATATATTTAATATTATTGATGTACGTTTTTAAATAAATGTCTATGTTTGATTAGTATATATTTAAATTCCATGCTGCTGCACTTTCCCTTTATGTTTGATTATCATAAATCTAAAATTTAAGTATGGCTGACACCGAAATAATTTTTTTTGTTTGAATTAGAGCAATTACATTTAAACAGGCTAGATATGGCGGGGCCAAATTCAATACAAGATTATAGGTAGCTGAAAGAATTGGGCGAAGCGAAGAATTTGTCAAGCTAAACTAGAACATGGATATCAACGATTGCAAAATGAATAAAACAAACATTGGTAAGGCCGCGGCATTTTGAACCAACTCAAAAAGATGATTATTCGATTAAGTTCAGGAAGACAAATGTAAAGTATTCGGAAATCGACACAACATATTGCAACAGCTAGATGAGATGGTACAAGTTCTTCTCGCCGAACAGTTCAAAAGTACATGCATTCAATAATATGAAGTCCTTTCATGTCATCCAGAATCCACAAAAGACACGTCAATAACATGAAAACCACCTTTGGTTTTGTGAGTACCTGTGTATATGGAATGCTGATGAATTTCTCAGAAAAGAAGATAATATGGGTGGTAGACTGGACTGTTGAATATTTTAGGAGCACAATCCTCATCCAAGCCATCATTCCTTTCTTGGAGAAAGAAGAAAATGTGCTAGACACTGAAGTAGTAACATTCCTTTATGATAATGCCCCGTGCTTCAAAGATCTGGAATCACAACAACTTTTGAAGGATTTCAACTGTTACTTCTTTGATAACACCCAATAGAGTGGTACTTCTCCGGATTTGAATCAATGTGAGAAATCGGGTTACATTATTAAGGACAGATTCGAATCTACTCTTCAAACGATTATGGCATGGAAACTTATACGCGATGTTCTCCGAAGCTTAGAGAATGACACATATTTATTCAAACGCTTGCTTAAATCTTTTCCTGCTCGTTTGGCAGGTGTGACATTAGCTCGTGGTGGTCACACAAACTATTGAACCCTCTTGTTATGTGTACATATTATGTTATTATAATATACCTACAACATTTAAAGCAACCACAATTCAACTCATTTTAATAGTTATATTTGTTTAAATAGCGGGTACACCTTTGTGCACCATTCTGTATAATGACGGACTTTTATTTTGATATATCCCATAAGTATAATACCATTTTATATGTCACGGAATCATGTTCAATTTCAATGTTATTATATTGTTGCAGCAAAGTGGAATGTCGTAAAGTCATTGATACTAATATGTGTTATGTGCGCAATTTGGGCAGCCTATCTTAATTATCGGAAATTAATTTCCGACAATTGGACTACTGAGACGGATCAAGTTCCAACGTTAATCATGGGTATGCCCTTAATCACAGCTAGTAAGTAATAATAAAAAATGAGTCGGTTACATATTTTTGATATATGCTTTTATTGTTCCGTTAAAGTTCCATAAGGAAAGCTTAGCTTCAACTCTTACTTGAAATACAAAATATGCTGTAATTAGTATTTTTTAAATGTTGAAATGATGCTACAAAAAAGACTGTATCGCATAATGTAATTTCTTTGTTTATTTGTGACGTAATATTACATATTGAAGGTAAGTCTATTCAACATAATATAGTATTATCAATTTTCAAATTTTGTTGAAGTAAGCATTTTTAAGAACAATGTCAATCAGTAAACTGTTAAAATGACTAGTATTAACAACGATATCACAAATAACAATAACGCATACAATTCAATAAAGTAGTCCAAATTTATGTCAATGTCGGTAGAATTATACATGAATTATTTCAATAAATTTCTTTATTTCTGTTATAAATATATAATAATGTTAATTTACGAAATATCCATAATTAAAAGTTGTTTTACGTGAGCATACTTTGATTTGAAAGTTACAATTAGTTGAATTAGTTTACTAATAAATACCGCAACTATTATATTTGGCAGGTAAAATTGACATCAATTTCACATCAACGACGAGTAGAGTACATGTAGTAGCGAACTCAAGTAAAAAAGAAGAAGAATTCTTTGACGATTTCAGAATGGTTGAAAACAAAGTCATTGTGTATGTACACCCGCTAGTTTCTGAAATGGTAGACCTTAAATATGATTTTAGAATACGAATTGAACTGAAGCTACGTTCGGGCGTTGTTGTTGTCACGGGCAGTACTAGTTTAAAACATACTTCAATGTTGGTATATAATGTAGAAACTGAAGTAGGAACTGCAATCCACCTCTGTTTCCATCGGTAATATTTAAAGACAAGTTCGCTCTCCTTTTAATTGTCCAAACCCATCTCTTCGCGAATATCATGAAGAATGTGTGGTGTCAGTTGATCCAACTTTGTTGGAGTCAGTAGATGAAAATGAGAACATGGCTTGACCCCCATGAAGCGAATATTTAGTTCCGATACTAAATGCGATCCACAAATGGCAGAAAGATAGAAAGTCTGAAATATAATCGGAGGCATTATTGTTCACATTCTAATCAGGTAGATATGCTCCTGCCTGAATCATATCGAGGCCTTTTTGGTTCTACTGAAACTTTGGCAGCAGGATCAACTGTTGCGCTATATAAGTTGCCCCATATTGTTTCCATTTCCTACATAATTAGGTATCTTACTACCTCCGTCTCAGGGATGGCTTGTTGTAATATTGACAGAAATATTGACAATAACTGGCCAGTCTTAAATATAAAATGTTCCGCCATAACTATAGTGTTATAATAAATTCAGACCTAGACATCGAAGCTGCCAGCCTTATTTCTATTTTCACCAAGCATTTCGAGTACCTCTAGCGTGACTTTAAAACTGTTTTTAAGAGTTGTTGATGAGGACGCTCTCGTAGAGCAAAGCGATTTTTATCAGATTTGGTTGTGTGTTACATTTAGAAGACTAATATTAAACATAATTGCAAAGTTCGAACTGGCTTAGTTTTTACTTTTAAGCTGGAGCGTAGAGAATATAATAGATTGAAGATGGCAACAATATATAAAATATGAAGTAAGACTTTAACAAACTTGCACAACTTTAGTATATGTATAGTGCGTGGAAGATTGTTGTGTGCTTTAGGTAAACATCACGGTGAGTTTAAAAAAAATTGCGCTCGAAATAAATGACCAAACATTCTGTTTGCAGTTCCATATTAATTGAGCTTCCCTGATT
>JAUZND010004665.1:0-10362 GCA_034780555.1 Coelogynopora nodosa
CCATGGCCAACATCGTTTTCAGTGACCCCAAAAACCCCTGAATTGACACCTCATTTGTTCATATCCGATTTTCACAGTCACATATACGAAATTTTCTTTTTCCAAGACGGCCATCTTAGATTTTGACCTCCATCTTGGAAAATCAGAACCGATCAAGTGGGTTCCATGGATAAAATCGATAGATAGGCCAAAAAGAAACTCCATGCCAAATTTTTCAAAATTAATATGAATAAAACCTATATCAATCTAGATTTTGAACATATATTGAGATTTATCCTCAAATTTGGAGATAGGAGATATTTAAAAAAACTTTATTTATAGCATAGAGATAAAAAAGTTATACTATAATAATATTAATATGTTCATTAGTATACGTAGATAAACAATTATATATCTATGATTTATACGGAGTAATATGTTCACCGTAATTGTATATTCTATTGTAAGCTGCTATTCATGTTAAATAATAGACACCATATTCAATAGTTATGCATGTTTTATAACAATGTAATATCATGATATGTCTGTCTTACACATGTCAGATATACTTTATAAAACAGAATATACTTCAATTTTTCATATTTACATTTTACCCTTATCTAAAGACCGAATTGAATTATACGGTAAGTAATTATAATGTGTGTTAAGCTTTTATTATGATAATATATAAATATATTAGTGTGAAGTATGACCTATAAAAATGGTAGTGCGGTTACTCCATTCCGTTATACCTTTCTAAAAATGGTACAATGTCAAAAGTTGGCAGATTCCAATTTCTCTTTTTTTGCTTTACTGAGGTGTATCCTAAAAATTGCCGGTTCTATAAATGAAGTAGTAGTTATTAAATAGTATGAATGTAATTGTTCAAAATAAAGTTTTATAAAATAGTTACACCAAATTAGTTAATAGGATTGATTGTTTGAAATAGAACTTGTAAATAATTACAACCTGTCATAGATGAATTTCTAAACTTTATAACTGACAATATTGGTACAAAAATAAACCTAAAATAGACTAAGCAAATGTTTTAAGAGCACATAAATTAAACTGTCATTAACATTTTTGCATTAAAATTGTGTTTTTTTAAATTAAACAGTTACATAGCACTGTTCTAAGTGCATTATTTATATAAGAAAACTACATTTTATTTTCCACAATTATTTTCCACAATTAAAATTGGCTCAAATAAATTAATACGATTTAAATTTACTATAAATTAGTTATATAAATATAGCACTGTACTCTATATTAATATCAAAGAATGTGAGTAACAAAACTAAAAATTAGCAAGAATTGAGTAAACAACACATAAGAGATATACAAAAATGTTTAATAACCAAATCAAGTCAACATTTTTGTAAAATTACATCAAACATAATTAAACAGTGTATACTAATTGATAAACCTCTTCCTTAATTTAATTAGTATATTAGTTCGTTAGTTGAATGTTGTGTGAATATTTCATAGTGGTTTTAGGTTACCCTAAGACAAGGTAACAAATTTTCCCACTTCTGAATAATTCTTTCAATCTTTCAGATGCTGTTAGCAATTTAGTTTCCCAAACTGGTGTCTTACATACTTTCCCCAGAATATTTAACTTATCCGATAGTTACAATTTTGTTGAAGTGAAACGTTATTTTTCTTAATTTGTTCAGTCGGTTATAGTTTTATCCCATATATTGCCCTCAATTACTATTCCTTCTACTAAATAAACTAAAAATTATATCAGTTTTAAATAAATATTTTTCTAGTATTTGGTGTGATATTTAAAGTTATAAATACATTAATTAAAGACGACAAATACGTATTTTAACTTTTACGAATCATGGAAGAAAACAAATATTTATTTAACTATTAAATTTTACGGATTTACTGAAGGTATTTGAAATATTTTGAAAAATTGAACTTTGAAAATATTTCTAAACGATCATAAATTCATCAAAGTTCAAGAAATGCAACTTATGTGGTTAAACTTTTTACACTCATTTCTATTAACTAACAAACTTTATATATTTCATTTTGGTACATTCTATATAGTTTGTATTCTATACTCATAGAAAGTACATATGAACATATTCAAATGTTTTAATATGTGCACAAAAGCAAGTGAGGTTATATGCAAACATTTGTTGTTATATGTTGAAGTATCACACTTTAATACTTGATGAAATAATCATGTACGCAAGTGGACTCTTTGGGATAGGACAACTATAGTTGTCCTATCCCAAAGATAGTCAGTTAAACAGATAAGCATATATATTATCAATTTTGTTATATAGTTTTTGAATAATTTTTTGTGTTTATGAGTAATACATGAGAATTACTTGAGAATTGCATGAAAAATACATAAGAAATACATGAGAAATACATATCGCATACTATCTATCCCAGTTATACAGTTAAGTATTCAAACATATATCTGAGTTGGCGCATCTTATCTGGATGAATTTTAACGATTGCTGAACTGGCATAGGGAATTCGTCATATAGGAACACATACACCGTACAATAATTATTCTTTTCACAGAGTTATACTTTCTCTGACTCAACAATCATCTGAACTCTAAATATTGTAACATTTAAATCAAATTACAATCTGTCTTTGTCTTGCTGTAATCGGATTAGATATTTTCGTAATACTCGTTATAATAGCTTCTGTCATGCATTGTTTACTGAGAAAAAAAATTATAATATGTTTTGTTATTAGTTAAACCAGAATCGGAAATTTTTGTTAACTTATTTACATACAATGAGCTCGTCATATCCGTGTTCCGCTAATCTATGTGATACATTAGGTTACAAAATATAATGTATTATTTATCTCTACCATTTTCAGAAGCCACTAGCAAGCGCCAAGGATCTCCTGCGAGCTCAGCTACAGTGACGCCAACAGGTTCTTGAGGGAGATCATATTTTATTGCGTTTTCTATGCGCAGTTTGATAAATAAAAAAGTTTCCATTTAAAACAATTCTATTACAATTATACATTTAAATATGAATGATTGTAACTGTAGAATGTAGGCCAAAATGCATCAATTAGATGTAGCTCATTGTAGTTTAGATTGCATAAAAGAAATTATATTTAAAATTATAATAATAATAATATTTATTTAACGACAATTCAAGTAATATCAAAGTCGGTCAAGCGCCCCGATTCTGGAGCAGTGAGTAGTTTATGAAGCGCGCCCACTTCACCAATGACTCTTAAAGAGTCACGGTTACTCACATTTTTCATACCATTTTCTAACATTTTTTCCATATCAAAGGAACCCATTAAGGGTCGCTAACTATCGACTAGCACAGCTGCTAGCCAGGAACAGGAGAGTCCAAGGGCGGGCTCGAACCTGCTCCGAGACAACACCCTTGGCATCCGCAAACCAGCGTCTTAACCACTCGGCCATCCCGTTCCCAAATTAATAATTAATTTTACAAATGAGATGCGAGAAAAGTTTTATTGTTCTTATTATTATATTTTTTCTGTCAAAGATTACGTTATGTTGCCACTGATATTGTTTGAATTTATAATTGTTATTTTATAAAATAATTCATCACACTCCACCTGTGCACCTAATTAGCAACCAATCATACGGTAGTTCTGTAAGATCACACCTAGAACACCTTGGTAGTTTTAGGTGTTTAAAATCGCCTAGGAGTGCCAGAGTAAAATCAAATAATAATGAACAAGTCACAAATGTGGTCATATACATGTGATAAATGTGATAATACATAAAAATATGTTTCTTGTTCAAATAGCTAGATTATTTTCCCAGTAATGTAGCGAGTTAATATTATTTCTTTTGTAATATATTTTTAAAAAATACAATCAATATTATTCAATTTTAAAGAAGAAATTTGGCTACATTTTCTTTTAATGAATTTCATAAAGAACTTCAAAACTGATTTTATTAAATAGAAAACCTTTTTTAAATAAACAATCAACATCTTATACTTTTAATATAATTAAACTTTCTATGCTCAAACAGTATTAAATATGTGTAAAATAATAAAGTGACATAGATATTTTAAAGTTGTACATTAATATTAATAATTAATTAGCCAAATGATCAAATTAAATTACTAATGTGTTTTTTATAATACATTAATTATAATTAATACTATTAAATACTCATGTGTGTTATATAATAAATAAATTATAAATAATAATATTAAATACAATATAAAAAATATTAACAATAATTTATATAATGTAAAATAATATTCAGAATAAAAATTTGCAAAAATTCATAAATTGTACAATATGAATCCTTTGCTAAATAATTGGTAAAAATTAAATATAAATTGAAAATGTTAGTGAATAAAACATTAAACGAAATATTAGTTGGTACATTACTATTATTATAAAAATGTATAATTCGTAAAAATCATTGTAATCATGTATAATCATCACAACTCAATTTCTTTGTTTAGAAGAATTTCCCGGGGGATTGCCGTCAAAAATTACCGATGTGGATTTATCTGGTAACCCTTTTTCAGAAGCTATATAAATCAAAATTGACTTTTACATAGCTGCAAATTATTTTATAAATGTTTTTACAAATTTTAAATCGGTACAAAATTGTGGAAGGAAAGCGGTGTAACATGGTGTGAGAGAGAAAGCCTCCACATATATAGATATAGTTCACATTTACTGAACCACATATGCTTGCCAAGTGTGTGCTTCATGGTATTCATTTGGAGTTAGAGTAAATAGCTATTTTATATAAAAGGGACATGTCGTTTCACTATGACTATCGCAATGAAACGCTTGCAGACAGAGTTTATGTAACCATATAGATAGCTAAATCAAATTGATAACTGTAACATTTAACTAAAATAATCGAATAATACTCGTATGCATAAAACCAGAGATATGAAGCATTTAATTATTTCATTTTCCAATTTTTGAACATTGCAATTTTTCGACGCGCTACAAAAGTCATTTATAAACATCAATACCTAACACGTTGTAATTTTTCACGCCAAATGTCTACCTCCAATAGTATCCACTAAACATCAAATTTGATACCCCCCACAAACCCCCAATTGTAATAAGTATATTATTTTCCCAAAATTACATTTTTTTATTTTTTTAAAAATTGGAAATAAAAATAGCACATGCTAAATACAAAGAATTTAATATAAATAGAAGTCTGTAAAATTAAATAAACCATAGAAATCAAGAATGGTGGAGTTTGACAATACAATATAACTGCACAATACGAAATTACAAATCATTTTAGACAATATACAAAATATGTATAAGATATATTTCAGAAGTCATTGATTTTTTCATTCTTAATATGATTGAAACGGTGTTGTATTTTATATATGTCTATTTGTATTAAGCAGATGTTTTTTCTCATTTCCATCGTCATAGATGAGTTTATGAAAAATCACCCCATAAAATAAATTGAATCAGTTTTGTTGTTTTAATATCGCGTATCAGACAATTTTTTAAGAACAATAAAAACATGCTGAAATCTTCTTGCAAATCAGGAAAACACGTTTTAAACCTTCAGGAGTTTTATGTTTTAATAATTAATTATTCACTGTGTATGACCGTATCTATTGTTTACAGACAATTTCCAGATACTCAGCATTAATAAAAATTAAAATATCTGCTTTTATATTCATAGGAAGAAGTTTGTTAATATATCAAGATTGGTTGAGTGATATTTTTGAAAACCATTTGATAAGTTAATTTAATAATTTTTGTTAAATAAAAAAATGAATATTCGTATTAAATACTTCAATAAATTTTATGCATATATTTTTGGTTAAACATTTTTCAATTAGCCATAGTCATTTCAGGTTAACCCCAATTGCAAAAATATTGTAAAAGAAAATTATCAATATAAGTTAAAATTTAAAAAAAGAAAATAATGAAACTACGTAAATTTTTAAATTGCTATTATTAAATTCATAGCTATTACAAATATGCTAATGTATAGAATATAAAAAAGATAGTGTCAAAAATATTCATAATACGCATGATATTTTTTATCACCGATTTTTATTATTTAAGATGGAAAGTATTTAATAGCGTATTGTACAATAATATATATACGGTAGTGCCTATCGGTTTATATATAAATTCAAACAAAACTGTTTAATTGTTTATGTTTATTTATTATGCATAGCCGCATTTATTTGGTAACTTTAGATATAACATTGTTTAGAAAAGATGTTGCATATATTCCCATGAAGTGTTAATGTATAATGCACTAAATATATATATATACATATATCATATCACGTTTATGTTACAATAATTAACTAGACAATTATTTGACCAAACATTATATAAAAGCATCACATTGCATTATATAGTGAATTATAAATATGAAAATAATATAAGTAAATTAAATTTTTTTGATTTAGTAATAGTGCGACAATAGATATTTATTATAGTTTTCAACGACTTCAAATACAATTTATTTCCAGATAATAAACCAGAAATACCGGAAGAAAAGTATCACCATGATGTATGTATAATCACAGTATTTTTGTGGATATTTATTTCCAAGTATATACTTTCTACATAAGTGCTCATTAGCATTCCTTATTCAACATAATATATTGAGCGTTTATTTATTGGTACAATTAATGAAATAGTTGCAATAACAAGCCGTAAATTGTATATTGGAGTTATAGAGATATACTTTGATAGCACAATCAATATAACAAACTAATTTCTCAATCAATGTATGTATTTACAAAAGTAAACTTTAATTGTACATTATTATAATCCAAATCTACGATGATTTTGTAACTTGATAGATTCTGACAGATCAAGTGTTTCAAATTTAAGAAAGAAAGAAAGAAAGAAAGAAAGGGTTTTATCACTTAGAATTGAAATCAGAATGACTAGGCGAACAAAGCATCGTAGGACGGGCAAGGGGAGGGCGTGCAGAAAATACGTAGTTTTAATCGATTGCTAAACTAAATTTTTTTTTAATATCAAATTTGGACACATTGACTATTCGAAACATTTTAACAATAAAAATGTCAATAAAATTGGTCACATTGTTTTCCGTTAATTAAATATATAAAATATTTATGCAATTTCTTCTGACCTTATAGGAAGCACTTTTTAAATGAATGCAATGCTTTTTAATTTATATAAAATTCATATAGTGTTTTTATTACTTGGCAGAACAATTTATTTGCAAAAAGAAGTCTAATTTAGTAAATAATTTTTTATAGAAAAAATGCAGTTTTGATTAAAAAAAAATGTTTTACTGCTATACATAAAAAAAATTATATTTGGATTCAATAAAGAAATTCTGAACTTTCTAAACGAAAATAAATTATTTAGGATTATTATTATATTAAAATTTAGTCTAAATTATAATTATTGGGCAAATGATGACGTCACAAACAGTTGAAATAAATGCAACAAAATTACATGACAAATCTATCAAATTATAAGGATTGAAATTATAATTTTATGATATCCACAGTTGTCTTTAAAATAGCCCCAAAAACATTTATAAACATGGGGAAAACCCTTTTTGGAATAGAAGGCTAAATTAAACCGCCACTACTACCAACTCCACAGGCACAATTTTTATCCAAAAAATGAACGATTTTGAACTGTTGAACCTCCTTTAACTGTTTTACTGTTGAATAGTATAAAAAAAGTTAGCTAATGCAAATGCTAACTTGAACTAGACACTATGAATATTGTATGTACCTTACTTACTTAATTTATAAAAAAAATAAAAAATATTATCAACCATTGAAAAACTACAATCTAAAAATTGTTGAGATTTCCAAACAAAAAGTGATTAATTTTTTTTTAATTCACAAAAGGATATTTCTTATAAAAGGAAACTTTTAATAAAAAGTGTATTTTGATGAGATTTCCTTTATAATAATTTGTATAAGATTAACCATTAAAAAAATAACGTATATATCTCGACGGTATAAAAGTATTCGACATTTACGGATATTATGCTCAAATTTTAATTTTAATTTTGCATTATTTTTAAAGCGCAAATATTTGTCTGACCTATTTTTAAAGTTTTTTCTGGAGAATTTTAATGGTGTAAATGACATGTACCAAAACTTGAATTAGTATTTTATGCAATACATTTTTATTATATTATTGATAACTATCTAGTAGTAGTGTTATTAATACAGTAATAAAAACGTTAAATTATTATTTAATGCATTTTATTTTTATATTGTATATGTGTATATATTGTACAAAGTTTATTCAAATTCAGCTTATTATTCAAAAATGTTTCATATGTGCACTACAGTAATGGTAATTTTAAAATAATCTAATTAAAATTTTAATTATAATTATAATTGTAGTTTCACTACATATGCATGCCTTGTAATAATTCATTAAAAAAATTGTTTTATTTAGCACTACACGAATATATGTACAGTAGTATCTAGTATTATAAGTTATATATTTTTAAAGAAAAGTTTATAAAAGATCTTTGCATCATGCTTTCAATCTTATCCAAAACCATTTAATAAGAACATACACTACTTTGATATGTTAATAAAATTGTACCAATGCAGACACTGGTAACTGACGTTTTGGTCCAAATATATGGAATTTATACAATTTACGCATCCTCAACTTGATCCCATGTGAACGCAACATTTACAGGGTAGGCCTATAGTCTTTGCCGACGTGGCTATATATTAATAGAATCTGACAGCGAAAAGGCGGAAATACAGATTACATTCACTAAAGCTTCCTGCACCATATCTTCAGCGTCCAGTATTATTTCCAGTGATTTTTTTAGGTTTGCTATACACACACACTCACACAGGCTTTCAAGAGTTCAGGTCTTCCACTAGTCCATGATGTATCGACCATTAGCCTGTTTTAACCGTTCAATCGTATGCTACAGTACCTTGCCTTTCAACAAAATGCTACTAGAGGATACACGCATAGTGAGGTTATATATTACATTGACTGCCTTGTAGAATTTTCCTTATACCTATCAACTTATCCTCCGTTTAATAGATTACACATTTTTCTCTGGCACTCTGTTCAGCTTCCATTTGACAATATTTCGATCTGCATATCATACACTGTTTACCTCAATCGACACATATTTTGTGGATGAGAGCGCGAGGTCGCATTTTTCGTACTTTTATGCCGTCATTAATCTAGGCATTGGTGCATAAATATTTCGGATATTTATTACACGCCATTTTTGCCACAACAAATATAAATATAGTTATAACAAATTGATCTATATAGTTATTTTGATATTGTATTGTAAAATTCAAATGGAAGCAATCTGTGCAAATGAACTTTATTAACAATGTGTGCTTGACTGCTATTAAGTGAAACAGGTATCAGCCGTGTATCTCATCCATCATAACAAAGTTTAGCAGCTGCGATAATTCATGTTTCTTTTTGTAGGGTGTCGCAGAAGATAATTTAATAACAGATTTGGATTCAACAGAGGACTCAAGTGATATGGCGGACGAGGGTTAGTACATTTACCTTACTTTTACATTATTTATTGATATATTCTTTATATCTATTGATTTCACATATACGTCATAATATATTTTTTGAAACGGAAACCAACTTTCAAAGGGCTTTTTTCATATGCATTGGTAGTTGAGTTATTATTATAAAATTTAAGCATTCATTTTACTCAATGAAAATTTTAGAAGTTACTTTAAGCCAACAACATAATGCTCATTGTGTTATATTTATCTATAATAATTCTAGAAATTATGTTTAAAAATAGGTTAAAAAGTGAAATTCATATGTATTTAAACATTATACATGAATTCAACATAAAAAATAATGAAAGAAAGCAAAATTATTTAACGGATGAAAACCAAAGCTGCGATTAAATATAAATCTTACACATATGAATTTGCACATCTTCATAGCAATTTTATGAAAAACCCCTAACATTTTCCATAACTTTACTATTAGTTAATAATAATAATTATAATCCAATTAAAATCTAAAAATAACTTTTGATTAAAAGTCATTTAACATTCATTTAAAAATCAGAAAAATTGTCTAACAAGTTAAAATTTTGTTAAAAACGGTAGTTATTATAGGGCCATGTATAAATAGTATAGTACTTTTTATTTTTATTATAAAATATATACTACACATTGATATATATAACGCCATATAATATTTATTTGTTTAAAATATTTCAGTTCTGTAATTATGTAATTACAAGTAATTCTGTAATTACAAGTAATTCTGTAATTACAAGTAATTCTGCAATTACAAGTAATTCTGCAATTACAAGTAATTCTGCAATTACAAGTAATTCTGTAATTACAAGTAATTCTGTAATTACAAGTAATTCTGTAATTACAAGTAATTCTGTAATTACAAGTAATTCTGTAATTA
>JAUZND010004665.1:10462-32259 GCA_034780555.1 Coelogynopora nodosa
CAAGTAATTCTGTATAGTTTACAAGTAATTAATTCTGAAAATTGTACTGTTTAACTGTGAAATATTTACGATGCCTTGCAAAGGACCGCCATTAAAATTTAGGATTCAAGCAACTATAATATATTTTGACGTAGGTTATAAAAGTTAAATAACATTTTTGTCAGATTTGAACTTGCTACTAAATGGTTCTAAAGATCAGAAGTTCTCAAGTTTTTATTGATTAACAATTTTCGTTTCATTAATAATCTTATTGATTTCTTGACTAATCATACTAAAAATTATTATAGCTGACTCTGAAAAAGCGGGCAAAACCGTAAAAAACTTACTTGTTCTATAATATAAGCTATTATAATTACAATGTACATAACTTATGTTTGACAACAATAAGATAATATCCTCAGATTCACCTTAGATTTACCTTAATAAGAAGTATCCCAATAAAGATAATCTTCACTTTTTTAGGATTGTACATACATACAGTATGAGATCTGCTTAGCTACCTCTTTACTTTTCATGAATATTGAAACAGATTAGTTTCTTCTCATGTAAAAATATGGTATAAGCATAAAATATGTTACACAGGTAAAACATATTCAGATCATAGATTGAAAAAAAATCCATAAAATATAATAGTATACATAATTTATATATATGGATTAAAAACCACGCAATTTTATCCATTTATATATTCATAAAACATAATGTATAAGATATTTTGTATGAATCATTTCAGGCGGAAAAAATATCACATTTACAGGTACCTCTTAGACCGTTTGGTTCCCTTATCCCCTACAAATATTTGCCCTTTCTAAACAAAAAATGCTAACCCTTGACAATCTAAGGTGGGTAGTTACGCCCCTTTATAGCACATTGATTTTAAATACTCATTAACGGTATCAGATGCTATATTTTAAAGATGTGCAGACGTTCTGGGTGATGCAACAATATAGTTGTATAGTATAATTCCGCTATAAAGAGCTTGTTATCATGAGAAATTGTTTTGGCACTGAAAAACATCCATCTAATGAAACAACTGAAATAAAGAGGCATATTATTTTACTTTGTAAAAATTAGGAAAACATTTTAATAATTTTCTTTAGCGGGATATTATACTGTATGTGTATCATAATGTAATATATTAGTGGATTGAGTTTTTATATAGTATTTATATCATTTATATCATATTTTAGAAATTTCTCAAATTTTATTAAAACATCCAATCTAACATATGTTGAAAACAGTAATAAGAAATATTAGTTAAATGCGATTTGTATCGTTACTTTTACACGTTTAAGTGTATTAATTGTAAAATACACCAAAGGTCATCACGGTGTAAAAATCTATTAAATATGTAAAAATATTAATATGTAATGTTTAGATAAAAGAAAGCAGTATAAAATTAAAAAATAGAAACGTGATAATTTCAACGCATTTTTTAAAATTGCTTCATTAGGATATTTCATCATGTTTACTAAATAATTAGTAACATTATAAACTGATTATTGTATTTTAATTTAAACATACTAATTTTTCTGTTATTTGGCAATATTTATAGTACAAATATATTCTGAAATTTTAATCAAGGTCCTAAATTAATTTGATTTTAATGACAATTAAAAAGAAAGGTGTTTAGTAAACAAAATACTTTTTAATAATGAATTCAACTATAGTAAAGCAATAATATAAATTTATTTATTATTTTCCTATATCATTATCATTTTGCATAATTTATTAGTAGGTAATACATTTGATTTTATTCAATTTGCAAATCTTTATAAATTAAATTAATTTCAGTTCCAAAGCTACTTCGAAATAACTCATATAAAGGTAAATAATGTAGGATTGTAATTATAATATTGGCGTGTTTTAAAAATCAGTTATAACTATAATGATATGGTGGCATACTGTAGATGGTAATACATTATGTAATACTCATATCTATATATATAAGATGGTCATAATCTGGTGAGTTTTGTAGAAGTTGTGGTGATTTGTTTTGGATTCCTTAAACTATTTTACCAAAATTTAGCTGTTGAGTTTTTGCTATTCCTTAGTTATTAAAAAGGTGACATATATATATATATAGTTTTTGTAATTTGATATTTGATATTTACGTAATCGTTTATTTATAATTGTTAATAATACACATATTGATTTAGACTTTTTTAAAACGTTATAAAGAGATGAATAAACAAACACATTTTATAGAATAACATGGTGAAAACTTTTATAAAATATATTCATGCATATTTAGAAAGTCATATTTTCATGTAGAGAACTCGTTTTAAATAATGGCGATTTTCAAAATGGCGTCGCTTTTTGTAAATAATTTATTGTCAAAATGATAGCCTTCTTTACAATCATCTAAATTCGTTATAAAATTGGACTAATTTTTGATAACTCGTCAGCAAAGTCCACTAGATCATATTATAATTATAATAATTTAGAATAGTGCTCGAGTAAATTAGCAATATAAAACTATTTAAGTTATGGTTCTGACAAAAAACGTTTGTTATAGAATTCACTTGTGCTTAATTTATCAACATTGACAATCCCGAAAACCGCGAAAAATAAGAACAAATACTAGCTTTCCAGCTTCTGCTAAATTTAACCTGCTTATGAGAATATGAAAAATACGAAAAATAAGAACAAATACTAGCTTTCCAGCTTCTGCTAAATTTAACCTGCTTATGAGAATATGATCCCTTATATCGCAGATAAAGGTTCAGATATATGATCCCATTTATTGCCTTTCTGATTGTACCTTGTATGAAGTTCATTATCATTATTTTATTACGAATAGTGTATAAAAGGCATTAGAACAAATTTGCTGCGGCGCCTCTTCAGTTACGTAACATTATTTTATAAACCCCGTAAAATTTATTATTTTTGAAAAATCGTAAAATCAACATTTTCAATAATTTAATTAAAAATTTTTGTTTTTCCTTTTGTTTATAATCTTGGTTTGTGTAATTAATATAAATTATATTTTACCTTTCTTTGTAAATATATTTTTAACTATTTTGGGTTTGGACCTGCTTCAACAGCCAATGAAAATCAAGAATTTGAAATTTTGTGACATAAAGTTCACACCAAAGAACAAATTTTTAAGTCTAAATATGTTTTGCCTTCTATGTAAAAAGTAGACGAGATTTGGGCATTGAAAATTATCTAGAAAAATAATTATGGAATTTTATATTGTCCGTACTAGTATCAACTGGGTATATTAACAATTTTAAATTGTTATGCTGACCTTCAACAGTATCACATACTATTGTGGCCGAGAGAGGTCAAAATTAAATACTTTATGTTTCTGTAAAACACCCCGTTTATTGCCTTAAAACAACACGATGTTTTATATCTAAATACAAATGGATTTATCCAAATAGACATGTTTTTGTCAAAAGACTCTGTCTGTGTTTTATCTAAATACTCATGCGTTTGTCAAAAGGCTCAATGTTTATCCAAATACACATGTTCTGCAATAAATTTGTTGATTAGTATTGTTTTAATAATTAAATAATTATTTTTGCTCAGTTATGCTTAACTTTCAACAAATTTGAAATATATTTCATTTTATCATTCATAATGGTAAGTAGAATTTTATTGTTAATTTAAACTTAAAAATAAAATAAACATTGTAATACTATTTTTACTAATATTTTACTAAAGAAGTATGTTTATTCTACTGCAAATAGTGCACTATCTCAAAAAATATCAATTATCATTTTGAAAATAAAATTATGGCAATATTAATATGACCCTCTTCAGTTATTGTTAAATACCGATCCCGATTTCACAAAAAATTATGCCTAAAGTGCTTGAGAAAAACCCGATGTCGATTCTACAAAAACTGACGCTGATGCCAAGTACCTGATATAAAACCCGATGCCGATTCCAAATAATCCGATGCCTATGCCAATAATTATATATTTTAAATTTACTTTAAGTAGTTATTATACTTATGTCAGCCGTCAAAATAACTACAATTTTATAATTCCAGCAACTTTCATAATACAATTTACTTGAAAATGTAAAAATGTTGTAATAATTATAATATTTATATTAAAATTTTCATGGAGTATTATAATGTGTACTATATAATAATTAAAGTTTACTATAAGTATTTTCGACAAGTAATTCCCGTTTACCGGAATTATATAATTGTAGTTATTTTGACGGCAGCCGATAACAACTACGTAAAATGAATTAAATATATACAGTATATTTATCGGCATCGGATTATTCAGATTCGGCATCGGGTTTCATATTAGGTACTTGGCAATTGACATCAGCGTCGGTTTTTGTAGAATCGGCATCGGTTTTTTCTCAGTTAATTAGCATAGGCCTCATATTTTGGGGAATCAGGATCTATTTTTAACTAAAAATAATGAGGGTCATATTATTGTCATAATTTTATTCTCAAAATAGTTATTGATATTTTTCAGATAGTGCACTATATGCAGTAGAGTAAACATACTTCTTTAGTAAATCATTAGTAAAAATAGTAGTACAATCTTTATTATATTTATTTATAAGTTTAATTAACAAAAAATAAATTTATTAACATTATGAATGATAAAATGAAATATAATTCAAATTTGTTGAAAGCTCCGCTTAAACAAGCAACAGTAAATATTGAATTATTAAAACAAAACTAATCAGCAAATTTATTGCAGAACATGCGTATTTGGATAACCATTGAGTCTTTTGATAAACACATGAGTATTTCGATCCAACACTGAGTATTTTGATAAAACTCTGAGTATTTAGATAAAATACTGAGTCTTTCGAGAAACACATGCGTATTTAGATAAAACACTGACCCCCGTATTCACAGACGTCACTCGAACTGAACTCACACTTGAAATCTAGCTCAAGCTATGTTTAGTATTCACAGTCACCACTCCCCTTAGTGGACTTTAAATTTTATGATTTCTCGAGTGGATGCCTGTGAGTAACTCTCAACTGAGATTCGTATTCACAGTCCTCACTCAAACTGAACTAAGTAAAAAAGGGAGCTAAAATTGAGTGAAATTTCGAGTGCCCAGTTTGTTTGCCTCAAGTGGAAGAAAAACCGTTAGCGCAGAAATGTTACGCATTTAAAAATAATAATACAAATTATTACTATATATTAATATATTGTTAAGTAAATAAAGTGAAAAAAACGTCCAAATTGTATTTAAATGAAAGATGCAAATTCAGAAATAAAATCAATTAAACACAAATTTTTAACATTGTTATGAAGCATGAACATAAAAAACTTATGAACAGAATGAGTTACTAAATTCAACAATATGAAATGTTTATAAGAGCACTAATTAAATGAATAAATTGTCAAAGTCAAAAATGTCTATCGATTAAGGCCCGTCTCACTGCATTTCCAACAGCATCATTTTGCACTTCTTGCAAATGAGGTTCTGGATTGATGTCAGGAAAATCATCAATATGTTCCAAAGCAACATCTCGATACAGAATCGCAAAATTGTGGAGATTTGCAGTAGCTATGATGATTGCTAAATTGGCCCTCATTTTCAGTCGGAGTCCACGACTAACACACGGGAATCGTCTTTTCCATAAGCCAAACGATCTTTCCACCGTATTTCTTGTAGAAATATGAGCACGATTGTAGTGTTGTTCCCCTGGAGTATTCGGGTTGAGAAGAGGTGTAAGTAAGTATTGTTTGCTAGGATATCCACCGTCTCCAAGAAGAATTCCATTGATCTCATTGTTTTTGAACTTTGCATATAGAGAAGTGTTATAAAAATCCGACTATCGTGCACAGATCCAGGCCATTGTGCAACAAGACTTGTAAAACACAGTTGAGCATTACAAACAGCCTGGACATTGACAGAGAAATATCCCTTTCTGTTTCTAAAAAGTTCAGCGTTATCACCACCAGGATTCTGAATAGGCACATGCGAACAGTCTATGCAACCAATTACGCCTGGGAAATTTGCAATTCTGAAAAATGCTTGATGCATGGTGAGTTCGTCTTCCATCCTTGGAAGATGAATGAACTGCTGCCGTTTTGATCCAATGACATCCGTCACTCTAGCAACTATTCTACAAGTAGTAGATTGTGAAACTTGATAGAGATCACTATTGACTAGTTGGAAACATCCCGTTGCATAAAATCGAATAGTAATAAAAAGGGAATGAATTGGAGAGAGAGGAAGACCACGATTGTTGTTATTTAAAGATAGGTCATCTAAGGTCAAATAAAATGAGAAAGTTGTCTTTCGTAAACCTATACCGCTTAAAAAAAGCTATGTTTTCCAAATGTTCTAAAGGATTTGATGGGTCTCTTATTAAGCGAGCTGGTTTATTTAAGCCCATAAGTGCTATGTGTCGAAGATGTCTACGAGCATTCATTTTGAAAGCGACAATTAAAAATAGTGACAGTGTTAGAATTTGCCGCTATGGTACTTTATTTTTCAAATTGATGCTCTGTTTTCTCTGGAAGATACTAACTACATTTTTAAATATAAATCATACTTTAAAATAGACAGTAGTTTATTTAATCTATTCATTACATTGATAGATTTCCAACCTCACTCGAACTGCACTCAATTGAGATTTGTTTAATTTTGACTGTGAATACCATTGCTCACTTGAGCGGTACTCGAAATTTACCCCACTCCAACCACACTCACTTAAGTCAGATTTCGAGTAGCGACTGTGAATACGGGCGTGAGTCTTTGGAGAAACACATGCATATTTAAATAAAACACTGAGTCTTTCGACAAACACATGCGTATTATTAATTATTTTTAGATAAAACACACAGTCTTTTAAAAAAACTGTGTGTATTTCGATAAAACATAAAACATAGTCTAGTTAAAACATAGTCTAGACAAACACATGTGTATTTGGATAAAAACCATCTGTATGTTTTACAAGAAACACAGAGTATTTCATTTTGACCTCTCTCGGCCACCTATAAATATTCACGGGAAGCGTTGTTAGTAGATATAAAATAATGTGTTTAACCATATATTGTATCAAGTTTCAGTATGATTATTTTATCAGGCGCACATGATCTCAAAAATCGATTATATTACCTGATCGGGAACAGAACAGAGCATGTGACAATTTCTTTTTCAATTATTTATCTACATATTTATTGAATTTGTGTTAACCTATGCATTTAACAGTAGTGGAATAAATGTTTTCAAAAGTAACCAATTGGTAGTCCTCATAAAACAATAAAAGCGAAGAAATTTATTTAAATGCCAAAATGTTTTTTTGGAGACCAGGCAACGTGAAATCAATTGTAGATATTTCCGTAAATAGGAAAAATTATTTTTAGGGAGGCATGTACACTCTAATGACCCCACCGCACCCTCAAGGACTACCAAGTATAAAAATACACAAAAACTGTGAAGGGTTAAAATATATATATAATTATAGTTGCATAAATTACGATGCAATAATGTGAATGTTATATTAATTTTTATATCTCAATTATTTCAAATAATAATATATAATTCAGATATTTAAAATATTTCACTGATTTATTAATTTATTAAAATTCAAAACAGCTCTTAGCTAATAAATAGTTATTTGTGTTCCTGTGTTATGTAGATGTTTATGCATGAGGTGACAGTTTTGTGTAGTTTTGTTGACAAAATCACATTAGTGAGTGAGTTTAACCATTATTTTGTTTGTTAGATGTTTTATTGAAAAATAACATATTAAATGGTATTTTTGGGTTGCCCTTTATAATGAATTGATAAATATATATTTCAGTTCTATAATACTACTACTGCTACTTATATTTTCAATTATTAATATCTTCATAGATAATATAATTTTGAAATTGTTTATATTGTAAAAGTTGTTAATACATCTTATCAGATTTCGGATAAATATTGATAAAATTACACAATAATTAAATAGTTCCGTTTAATTTTTTAATATTATGTCTCACATAAATTTTTAAAAAATAGTCTAAACATTACATATATAAAAATTCATGTTAAACAGTATTTCTTTTATTTTAATTTTAAGTAGCAACCCGTATTTGACAATCTTAAAAGAATTTATTTAATAAAATGTAAATTATTAAAAAATCATTAAATGTTATTATTTTTGAAAAATTATTAAAAAATTAAAAACTTTGAAAATATTTGAAAATTAATTTATTTTAGACAATACTGATGGGGGTAGTCGAGGCATGAAAAAGATGACTACTAAAGGGTCTCTGGAAACGCTTGATGAGGATTACATTTCGCCGAAATCAGGTGTAAGTATTATAAGTAATAACAATTATATAGTTATATAGCTTTTATTATATTAAGCATTAAAAAATTCATACAAACGTCTACATTACATACAAAAATTAGTATTTTACCAAATCCCCTATATCTTTGTGTACAATATATGGCTGCATATATTTGAATTTACAAATGTATCCCTCTTTGTTGGGTTGTCTATTTTTTATTAACGTTTATTAAAAAAAAACTTATAATTAATTTCGTGATGACTTTTTGAAATGTAAAGTGCTGAAGCACAATCACGAGTTGAACCTTTTTTTAATGCTTTTATTTTAATGGTGTAAACTACAAAACATAAGGAAAACTATCCAACCATTAAGAAATAGACTTAAAAAACACGAAAGTGATGTTTAATTAATTAAAAAGATACTCCTGTGATTGTGCTTCAGAGTTTTACTTTTCAAATTGTGCCCATGAAATGAAAGTATAAAAATTTTAATTGTAAAAATAAATGAAAATTTTGCAAGCAAACGTCACCAAAAGAAAGAGAAATATATTTATAAATCTTGTAAACTGGTTTTTTGATTGTCTTAAAAAAATTTCTCTATAATTAAAATAAAATATTTCGGACATTGATTTTACTGTTATAATAAACAATTTTATTATATATATATATGGGCAGTTTGAATCTTCATATCGATATATAATAATAAGAAAAATGTTATCGAGTAAAAACTTTAGTAAAAATTATTTTATAAACATTTAAATAGTTAAATTTCTGAAATTGATTTTTTTTTCAATTTAGAACTACAAATTGTTTTACTTTATATGGAATAACATATACAAGTCGATAATGTTTTAGTCCGGAAAACAGAATTTATCTTTAAAAATATTCCTTTCAGATCATAAAATAAACAATATGTTTGTCTGTTTTTAGATGGATTATACAGATGTCATGTAAAAAACAATATAAATTTCGTGACTTTTTTTTGTGACTTGTAAATAAAATAAAAACATTTTATAAGTCATCTAATGAATAGACTTAATTTTTTTACTTTGAGTGAATTGTTACTACAATAAATATGTACACCTATTATTAGAAATAAGAAAATAAGTGCACCGTTATGAATCCCTAACCATTCCTCTCAAGACTTATGTGGCCATTATCAACGTAACTCCTCGAACATCGCTGGACATTGCACTTGAAGAGAATCAAACTATTGAGGTTCTGGATGCTGACAATCCCGACTTCTGGATCGTCCAATCAAAATTGCCGACAGAAGCTCGTGGATGGGTCCCGGTAGCATGCCTGTCCCGCCGTCCTCTCGGATCGGGTTTCGATATCAGGAAAAAGCGGGATACCAGAGAGGTGTTTCGAGAGGACATCATCAAGATCACTAATAAACAACAAGAAGCCCAGGTTAAAAGGAGGTTAGTCGTAAAAAACACTATTTTCAATAATAAAATGGTAGTTCTGAAAATGTATAAAAAGTATGGTATTGGGATGTCATGTTGTAGTTACATCATTTTATTTCTAGTATGGTTTAATTTTACTTACAACAATCTATAATACTAACAGTTTACTATTCCTGTAAGTTTCAAATCAATTAATTTTTCCATATAACCATAACGGTAAACAATTCTGCTGTATATAATTGATTAATCTGTAGCCTAAGAAGGAGGATTCTAATTACCTCTATCTAAATACCTTTATCCCCACATCTTACCCTATATATCCTACCAATGGTTAGATCCCATTAATCAAAAGTTTCTCCAGACTATCTTTTATAAATTCCTTGATATAACTTTATGGGTCATCTATAGTAAATCTTATAGGTTATTTTTATTCATAGAAATTGCTAATACTCTATATAAAGTATTACTATACATTACGTATGCATGTATGGAATGAATGTAATGTAATATCAGCAATATTCTGTGGTATAATATAGGCCTTTGGTTACCATGTAAGTTTCCTTTACTAAATATATCATGTCGCATACATGTTTTTTTTATAAACTTTACATAATACTATCGGTTTATTTCATGCGGACTTAGTATACAAGACTTCCATCTTCATTATAAAAATAATATTACTTGTTGTCTAATAACTTTACAATACTAATTACGGAATATAATATAATTAAATGCATCAAATTGTATTTTATAATATAAATTATGCAATTATTTGTGCGTTATAATTAAAAATGACTCATTATTTGTATATTTATTAATTAATAAAACATCTAAGAAATCTGTATACCATAATATTCCAATTTTTATTATCTTTACTAGATATATGACATCAATTTTTTGTATATGTAATCAATTTCAAAATACTTGTTTTTACTGTTTTAATTGCAATTGCAACCTGTTATACGATACACAGTCTTATTTGAGGTCACTTAGGAGATACATTGATCCACTCAATGAGGAGAACATAATGAGGAAAACGTGAATCAGATCAAGAACTAATTGAATGTTATTGAAGTATTATATACCCGAGTTACCAAGTGCGTCTGTAAACGAAACCAACTGTAATATTTGGAATAATAAAATAGTGTGAATAATATAATACAAATATTAAAGATTATATGACATATAACGAAACATAGATTTTTTTAATATATATGAAAAATCTGAATTAAACAGAATTAGCAATGCATTGAATACAGCAACAGTGTAGTTTATTTGAGAATTCGGTACATTGTAATCGATGTGGTTTTACATTTAAGTTTTTACATGTCCATAACTTGATACAAAATATATGGCCCTTTTCAAGTATATATGAAGACATAATATATTTTTTAAAATTATTTTTTTATACATTTAGAATCGATTATTAGTCAAAAAATATTATTTATTTTTTGTCGCAATTTATTTCGACTTATGTTATATTCAATGATTTATTAATCTAACCACAAATCTCCTAATCCAATAGAGTCAAATTAAGCAAAGCGGAACGAAGATAGTAAACACACATAACTAAAAAATAACTGGGCTTTAAATACGCAAAACATGTGCAGAACATTTTTCATAAATCAATTAAGATTTGAAGTCAAAAAATAACATTGCGTTTGTAACATTAGCGTAAACATATAGTTAAATTTATTCAGTAAACCGTTTTTTAATATATTTTCACATGAAAATGTAAACTACCCGTATACTTGTTTATTTAGTAAACATTTAATCAAAGACAATTCTATAGTATATGTAAACAACATCATTTATAAAAGTTGATTAAAAAGATCAAATTATAAACCAAATTAACCATTAAATTATAAATTAACTGTATTTTAGGTAGTCAATCTGAACTTCCCATACAAATAATTAACTTTTCATAATTGTGGAGAAAACAAAAATCAAAATAATTTTTTACAAACAGTTGATTTGTCTATAATACATGTATTATGTGGAATATAGCAAACACAATTTGTTACATTTTGTTACAATACATACTTTCATACAATCTTTCATACATCTTTCATACAATATATAGAAATGTAATGTATAACTTAAATTGTCATTTTGATTAATTTTAAACAATTTAATATTTTATTGTAAAAATAAATATTGGTAATATATCTTCTATATTCAATTTAATTTAAAGAATTTTTCAGAGCTTAATTCATTTTATATGGCAAATACGTATAATAGTTTATTTAAATAAATAGTATATTTGTTAAAAGCACACTATTTGACATATTAAATGCAATTATCATCTTTTATTTCGCAAAATAATTATATAATATTCAAATGAACTGTTCATAATATATATTATAAAATATATTATAAATTGAAAATATAAATATACAACCGATTTTGCCCCTAAGGATGTAGTTATTATACACGTACAATTAAATGCAGACGGCCCGAAACGGTCATGGGTTAACTTTACTCTTGTTGATCACCATCGTTGTCAGGTACGCACTCACAGAATTAACGGAGACCGAACGGGAGTATGTCAGCGCTCTGAAAGGACTCGATGAAACACTGAGCAAGATGACCCCGGATATCAGCTCGGAATTAGTTGAACACCTGCGTCAATTACTCAGCAACATAACCGTGTTCCATGAAAAGTATGTATTTGCTATTTATTATCAGATGGGGTGATTTATGGCTTTGTGATGTTTAGACTTTTATATATGTAGCATATTCTCATTTACAGACATATTGATTTCGTATATTATTGTTTACCTTTATAAAGTACGATTTAGTATTGAAAATATATATTTTCACTTAACTTTTTTTATTAGTTTTTTTCTTGTTTGTATATGTAATATTTTGTATAAACTGTTTTTAAATTAAAACACCTTTGTTTACAAACACCAGGGTTATTTGACATTATATTTTTTAAATCTCGATTGTAAACGTAGAAAAATCTTGAAACTTAAAAATTGAAAAGAATTAGTAATAAAAAAAATATTTTTCGTTGTATTAATGCTAGAAATATTTGCTTAATTTATTTCAGAGTATTTCTTTCAAAATTGACAAATTGCACAATGGAACCAGTTAGCTCAGCGGATTGTCTGAACGACAATGTGAGTTCCTTTGTACCAAATATGTTTATAAGTATTATGTCATAATATTCGATTTTTAATAAACCATACGATGTTTTAGAAGATTTTTGATAATAAAATCTACTACTGAAACTATATGGGTCAATATTCATTATGCTCTT
The DNA here is from genome assembly GCA_034780555.1 of Coelogynopora nodosa. Taxonomy (NCBI): domain Eukaryota; kingdom Metazoa; phylum Platyhelminthes; order Proseriata; family Coelogynoporidae; genus Coelogynopora; species Coelogynopora nodosa. The sequence goes on from JAUZND010004665.1 coordinate 23,363, forward strand.
CCAATTATGTTGAAAAAAAAATTAATTTACAACAATAATAATTGACATAATTGACAAATAATTGACAAATGTAAACATATATTTAAATGGTTGCACTTCAAAATATGTAATTTAAATTTGAACAATTATTCCTAACAATTTCGTTATTATTATTTGTGAAATAAAATAAAATAAACATGCTAAAATCTAATATCTAATATATAATACATTTTGGTAAAAATCATGTTATTAATTTTAGGATAATTTATATTTATTGTTTTGAATATAAAATGAATCAGATTTATATTTATAAATGCTCCATTTAGTGCTTTATTTTTGAAAAATTAAACCGGTATATTTGAATATATTAAAATTATTATCAAACTGTCATTTTTCAATATTTTCTCGTTTAGGAAGACGAATTTTTGCAATATCCAGAGTTTTTTCGCGTTTCTGAGTCTCTTCTGGGTCAAATGGAGGCGTCCGGTATGGAGAGAGCTGACCTCGATACTTCCCTCGGTACTCTGGCCTGCCGACTGGTCATCTATCGAGGACTAATGCGTGACATCCTGCGTTACACTGAACGGGCTGGCCAGGGCAACACTGACCGAGTTGAGGCGGCGGTTGCTCTGATTGGCCGAATTCGGCGACGCAATCCAGAAGTAGATATGTGGAGGGGTGTTGCAGGCTTACCTGAGTCGCCTAAAAGTTACCCCGCTTTAGTCCGGATGGTAAGTGCGGGGTTCATTTACGATTTGTAGATTTGTGCACAAATAAGTTCTATCAAAAATGCAATATTTGGGCTAACAACAATATTAATAAATTAATAAAGTTCAAAATATTTACTATATTTTAGTTTACTAGATTATTATTTGCGTTATTATTGATTATATATTTAGATACGTAAGTAAGTGATGTTGATAATGAATACTGACGTTGTTGTACATTAATTGTTTTCAATAACTACAATTTAGTAGACCTTGAAAAGTAAATATAAGACGTTTGAGTTGTCCTAAATACTTTTTATTTTGAATGTTTATAATTATTTGTTACAAAGAATATCAAAATTTAAAGTTTACTGTTATTTTACTTGTTAATTTTATTGTTAATACTCTGCTATATACTTGTATACATTGTAACTTTGTGAATCTGTTCCAGTTACTGTTCAGTGAGCATTGCACAATCATTACTTGAACTCATTAAAAAAAATTCAAACTGAGAGCAGGTGTTTTCTGAGGTTTTTGTCGGAAAAATAATATTAATATGTAAATGAGTAATTAATTATTCGATTAAATAAATTTTAATAGATTATAAAATAGACCTACAGATATAACTAAAGCTAAAAACTTTAAAAAAAAAGTAAAATAAATGTAATATATGACTAAGGCAGTATTATATGTTTCGTATTTTTAAAGTATTGTGCATGGAAAATGTAAATCCATTGTAAATAAAATCTATTGTTTTTCATTTCAAGCAGATGAATTTGCATTAAACTGAGAGGGAAAATAATTAAACAACCAACTAAAAAAATATCACTAATTAAAATATAAGGAATGCTAACATTTTCAAGCCTTACATAAAACATAAAAATCCAACAAATTCAAAATGACAACAGTTTGCTATATTTTTACAAAAAAGGTTAACAATTACAATGTAAATTGTATAATATCATAATATTAATTTTTTAATGATGAAATATATAATTGTTTGTGTGATATTTACTTCATTTAAATTTTTTATTCGTATATTTTTAAGCGTGTATAAATAAAAAATAGTATTTATATTGTTCATTATTCTTATTGTTGCGTCTATTTAAGATGTCTTATTTGACAAGAAATTACTTTGCTTAAAAACTTGAAAACGAATATCATTATTTAATCAAAAATAATCAATCCTGGTATATAACAATATTTCTTGTTTAATTATTTAGTCGGACGTACATATACTGGAGACGAAAGGTGCCGTTGAAGACAACGACAACCTTCGTAAGGCGGTTCTTCTTCCCGATCAGCTTATTCTAACTAAACCAATTGCTGAAAAGCAAGAGTTTGCTACCGGATCATTTGTAGAAAACATACCGGTAGGTTTTCATGAACTATTATTTGCGAAAATATTGAAAAAATGATAATATGAAAGAAAGTATATAGTATGTTTATAACATTGGTAAAGTTAAAAAAAGCTTTGTAATCAATTAACATAAATAAGATTACTAGATTTTAATATGATTAAATTTTATATTAATTATAAAGAAATAAGAGTATTTATTTTACAATTCTATCATGTTATATTATATATGTTTAATATGAAGTATTGACTAAGTATTTTGTTCAAATGTTAACAGAATAAAGATGTATTCTACTTAAATAAGCAATTATAAACGTTTATTAATTAACTGGTCAAATAAAAAGCAATAATATATATTGTAACTACCGCTCTATTGAATATATTTTCGGAAATTTTAATTATATAAACTTAAATTGAATAATTTTTACTGTCCATAACTTTATTACAGATGAAAGACCTGCGGCTCAATTTATTAGATGAAACCAAAGGGAAAACAATTGAACTTTGGAATATTTCCGATACCGCAAACCACATTCGACGAGTTGTCAATGTTGCATGCAAATCAGAAATTAGTTGTGAGGCGTGGTTGGAGGACATTAAGCGCCAACTTACAAAATCAGGTAGATAATAATTAGTTATTTAAAATTAGTATTTTATAAACGTATTTACAATTAATTTTATATATAAAATAGTATTGTATTTATGTTTAAATTGTATTTTATTAACACCTAAGAAATACGAAACTCGGGGGCGGATACAAGGGCGAGGCTGAAGACTCTTGTCTCTTCAATTAAAAAGTATAAGAACAGTCTACTCCCACTACAAAGAATGAACATACATAACTGTAAACTATAACGATATTGTTATATAAGAATTAAAGATGACACCCTTCTTCAGAATGTCAGAATGTTTCCTTATCAGCTTCTGAAACATAAATTTTGTTACATTAAAATTTAAATACCAACCCCAAATCTTAAAATATTAAAAAATTTTAAACAAATACTCAATACTTTACATAGCCTCAAACCAACGTAATATTTAGTGACTAAATATTTTTAATTTCTTTATTTATAGTCCCAATTTTTATTAATTTTAATTAATCAATACAGATATAAAAAATATCACACACTAACGAGGTAAGCAAATTAAATATTTATCCGTAACAACCATTGACTCGACGACGTGAGAGTATTGACAGATATTTCAAAATATGTTCATAAAAAGTGTAGATATATATTAGTTAATATTTTTAACATCGATCCGAGATGATGTTTTGATGTTTTTTTATATCATTCGAAATAATGAAATTCAAAAACAATTTATCTCTTTTGTATTAATGCAGCTGACTTCTGTTCATAAATAAATAAATAAATAAATAAATAAATAAATAAATAAATAATGCATTTTTTAAAATTATATACATTAAATAAATGTATACTATGCTACGATTGTTTGACTAAATTTGAATGAAAACAATGTTATTATAAACTATAGTATTAGCCCATACATAGTTTAATAAACACTTGCTTTATTATTGTAATTTAACAATCGCAATTCATAAATATCCAAAAAACATGGACAACAAATGTCTACAATAGGGTACAGTATATTAAAAAACACTTTATTTAACACATAATTAACTGCGATGCATTCATAAAAAAACCATACATTGTTTTATAAATTAGTTTCTTTCATTTATGAATCATGTATATATTTTGTTTACATAAATATGACAAGTCAAATAATAATTATTATAATATTCTAGATTATATAATACAAATTATTGTTCGAATCATTATATTGCATTCAATTATTTATAAAAAAATAGGTTAGCTTTATAAGTAAATTATTAATGATGGCTTGTTAACACTACTTGTATACCTCCTAAACATTGTTCATATAAATATTAACTACTAAAGTTAGTTAATTAATTATAGTTAGTATATATTATAGTAATGAATATTTTACGAAAGTACATTACATTAAAAAAATCAATAATGCATTTATATAATCAATCAATGTTGTGTAAGCCATGAAGGCAATAATAATTTATCTCTATGCCAACTGATGTGCTTCCATCAAATTCCGAACTACCGGTATACGTCAATATTTCCCACCTAGAGTACATGCTATTGCCCAAAGGGAATGAACCGAGCGAACGACAGTCGCCTTTCAATCCCTGAAAATTTCTAACGAGGGAAATGGGTTTTGGATTTCAGAAATATAGCGTAATGAAATAAGCTACTTCTATGAACCATAACCAAACATCCCCATAAAATCAAGCGAATTTGCAGATGGTTTTGTGCGTATGTGTATATTAACCAGTCCAGACTTAAATATGTTATAAACTTGGTAATTCTGAATACTTTACGCTAATACTTCCTATCGAACCAAACATGCATCCAACTCGTTCATGAATATAATCAACTATCATGCTCGTCGCATGCCTGGCACGCCGGGTCTTCTCTGGCCAATCTTAACTCGAACCTGTGCCAGCCTCTCTTCCATTCAATATTTTTGATTCGTGGTTTACTAAATATTACAATCTGAGGAATGGTTTGGGACAGATCGCCTGCATTTACTAAACCTGAGATGTCACATTTCTAGTTTGAACTAACACCCTAGGATAACCATACATCTCAAGGTACACTGAAAGTATATTTGCCAATCATATATTTCATTATATTTACTACCTGGGACACTTCGTGAACTGGGGGGATCATGCTGTGAATTCTACGTAGAAATCGAAATTTTGAGTGAGCTAGGCGAGAGATGTATTTCCTGGAAATAATATTATCCACTATAACTTAAACAGATTGTTACTATTCCTAGCAGGCGAGGCTGTTTAATTGCAGCGACAAATAGATTCCTATTTTGAGAATTCTATTTAAAACTCAGTGGTGTTGTGACTTATTCAGGTGTCAGCGATTGTGCAGTTCCACCAGAAGTTGTCACAGCACACAAAGAGGCTGTTTGGCTCTCACGTCGACGACTGGCTACTGAAGAGGAAGTTGTAACTATTCAAGAGTGCTTGGATGCCATGGAAGACTCTCAGGATGAAAGTCTCAAGACTGCGAAGAGTGAAGGTAGCAATTTAGTGTAATAGTTTTATTTTATATCTTTTGTTCATGTCTTTATATTTATTAGATTTATCGATCGTAACAGTCATTGTGTACAAAACAGTTTTATTTGCATAAATACTTTTATTAAATTCCTTATAAGAAGTAAAATATGTAAAATATGTCGCCTAACTAACGTATTTGTGTAAGACTATAAACAATTATACATAGATACCCTAACAATGTTCAAACAGCCACTTATTTATTTTAAAGTTAATTAGAGCTTATTAAAAGTTTATTAGATATTATTAAAAGTTTATTGGAGCTCATTAAAAGATTATTAAGAAACTCATTAAAGTTGATTAAAGTAAAACTACCATCAAATCAGAAGAAATTTATTATATAGTAATAGATCATAATTGTTAATCGTAAATTTATTTTAATTACACGAATAACAATGAAATTTTAATTATAATTTTACCAAAGCAGCTATAAAAAGAAGTCGTAAATATATTATGTTAGCAATTTTAAATTAAACGAAATTCAATATAGTTATGACACATTACCAAAAAAATATTTAAATTAAATGTAACTGGTCAGTTTCATTTAAATTTTCAATTTATTAAATAGTTCAACCGGATCTCATTACTACAACATATCATTAGATTTTAGTAAACTTTAACATCTTTCTAATATATATTCTATTTCAAAGTTCTATTACTAATTGATTAAATAATGTTTTGATAGTTAAATTTGACAATTCGGTGATTTTCATTTAAATTAATTAAAAAATTATTTTAATTGTACTAAAAAGGTACAAATTAGTAGGAATTTATTTACTTATGTATACTACTTATTTTCTATGCATATTTTTGTTATTTAATAGAAATGATTGAAATTTTGTTTAATATTCTGCTTTGAATGATTAAATTATTTATATATTTAGAATAAAAATAAGTTCATTAAATTAAGGGTAACAACATTAAACTGAAATTTTCCAAAACAGTAGGTAAGATAAACAATTATAGATTTACATGGTCCATAATATTTACGATTATTAATTTCAATTCCTTAACAAATTATGTCTACATTTTCATGCAATTTTTCATACAAATTTATTTTCATTATTTATAATTATATTTTTTTAATTTTTATGTAATTTAATTTTATAATTTAATTTTAATTATATTTTCATAATTTTGTTTTCATATTTTATTTCAAATAAATTTATTTTATACGTTTTTTCGAAAGCAGGCAGAACATAAAACTCTAATAAAGTTATTCAACTTAATCTATATGATACCCATACTTAGTTTAGTCAACCTATCTTCGTATTAACCAATAAGCGTATATTAGGAACATCATACTATTTCTTAAAATGTTTGTTGTAAGTTCGCAGTTGTAAAGCTGCATGCAGTGGTTGATTATTTCAAACTATGAAGAACTGTTAATTATGACAAAAAGATTATTTATACCCTTAATAACACAAGTTTGGTGGCCATTACAATTTTAAAATGAATTCAAACAATATTATTGCAACGAAATATTCCCCTATTTCTTCAGTTTCAGCTACAGACGTTTTTATGAGTGCCGCCACGGCAAGCATGGTGTCAACAACATCATCCTATCACACGGCTGAAGACGGGATCAATACCGATGCTAAGAAAAGTCCTGTTCCCAAGAAACGACCCCTTAGTGGAGTCAGTATTGGTAAGAGAAACATTTTAAATTCAGAATTATTTTCTTTTTATTTCAAAATTCAAAAAAAATTCAATTTTGCTAATATTATAAAAGTTAATTATAACATAGTGGTAGTTGAAAAACATTCAAAATATTGTTAAAAACGGACAAAAATAGTTAAAATATATGTTAATAGTTCGTCATAAAATACAACATCAATTTTTTTCTCAAAAAAGTGTTTCTTAACTATTAAAATATTAAATAAATTCTTATCACTGCTTGCGAAGCTATATACAATATTAAAAATACATTAATTGTTTTTTTATATAAAAATAGTTTTAAATAGATCATTACAAAAACAGATTTCGTTATTAAAAATAAAAATGCGATTTTTGTGTAATTTGATCACACCAAAAAAGTAAAGTTAAAGGATTAATCCTAATCTACGTTTAATGATTGAAACGATTGATTAATTTATAACATTAAAAATGTACAATTAAAAATGATAAAGAATGCTTTAAAATAAAAAAGTTGTAAAATCTTTTACAATTCATTGAATAGCTAAATAGCAAATAAAATATATAGGTAGTTCTATTATTAATTTTAAGGAAGTATATACTCTATATTGTATAAAGCAAAAGATATTTCAATTCTTTAATAATATGTTAAATGATAGTATTTAATATAAAGTTTAAAAGAATTCAAATAATTTCGCTTTTTAACAAAAATGTTTTGTTTTTTGTTGGCGTTTCAGAAGCCTATATATACAATGTCTATATTACTAATACTTTAGGACTACTCCGTTATGGTTTTAAGATTATTTATAGTAATAAACAAATTATAAATATAATGTTTCATTTCAAATTCAGATTTATTTTCTTATTTACAAAAATTGTATGTATTAATATTTATATGTTGAAATTAGTATTTAGTTAGGTAGATATTGAATATTAAATAATATTATGTTTGGCAGTCAACAATAATAAGTATTGCACAAAGGTATAGTCATAGTTATTGCTAATATTAATTTATATGTTATTTATATAGAAGATATTTTCCTATTATTTATTTTTGCTGCAAATTTTGTTGCAACTTCAAAATTACTAAAAATTATTGTTTACATATATTTTTTATTAGGTTTTGTTTGTATGTTTCTTTTCTGACAATCCGAACATTGGATAAATAAGAGTATTTCTTGCCAAACTAACTTTTTATAGGTTGCTTACTCTCGACTAGCAAAGTAACTAGCCAGAAACGGGAGAGACCGAGGTTGGGCTCCAACCTGTTCCGAGTTAACACCATTGGCTGCCGCAAAACAGCGTCTCAACAATTCGGCCATTTCCATTTTCTCTTTAATTTTTTATAATTTTTATACTTTTATATTTCAGACTCATTATCAACTTTGGATGGAGTTCAAACCCCAATTTCAGAGGTCGCCTCTGATGATGATAGTTGTCCATTTCCCCTTCTAGGTGTGATGAAATATAATTTCAAAATTTATATATTTCATTTTAGCCATAGTATCTATTTTGAAGTTGTCACCCTACGAGTATATACTTTGTAGAGTTCATTTATATTTTACTTTGTCAATATTGATTAAGTTTTTAAACATTAACTTTAATGTTAATACAAATGAAATATAATTACATATTCGATTGTAGATATTTTAAACTACGTAGTTTTATATATATATGTATAAATTTACAAAACTTTGTAAAAGGTGGTTTATTTGGCATTTGCTATAGAAAATTCAAAGAAGTGATCAAATAGACCCACTAGTGTTTGATCAGTTACTAGTCTAGTTATTTAATTTGATCGATTACTAGTCTTATTAATTACTTTGATCGATTACCAGTCTATTTATTTACTTTGATCGATTACTAGTCTATTTATATATTTTGATCGATTACTAGTCTATTTATTTCCTTTGATCGATTACTAGTCTATTTATTTACTTTGATCGATTACTAGTCTTATTAATTACTTTGATCAGTTACTAGTCTAGTTATTTAATTTGATCGATTACTAGTCTTATTAATTACTTTGATCGATTACTAGTCTTATTAATTACTTTGATCAGTTACTAGTCTAGTTATTTAATTTGATCGATTACTA